>CAWUHI010000336.1:0-15749 GCA_963921925.1 Sphagnum tenellum | reverse complement strand
GTGATTTGTGAAACAACAACAATGACGGATTTGTCAGTTGGTGATCAAACGTTGGCGACTGTTGTGTGCCAACTGGCCAAAATACCAAATCAGCCAGAAAATTCAGAGAGAGACCGTCTTCGAGAATCGGATCCGGTGGCCTACCAACGTTGGAGAGTACAACAAATAACGGCAATACTTCAGTTGGGATTGGGCGAAATATAAGTCAAAAAAGAGCAATTTTTCATCTTCTTCTTCTTCAATCTAGATCTTGTTCGTCTCTTCTTTTTCTCGTTGTTCATCGTTTCTTCGTCTCTTGTTCGTTAAACTTCGATCCACCGACGAGAGAAACTGGTGATCCGACACGATCTTGTCGGCCAGGTTTGCACTTCCCTTTGACAACATATACTTCTAGTCTACTCTATGTCTGTTTAGACATGTCTGTATCCCTACTTATATACCGCAAGTTCTATTCTTATTCGTGTTTCTCTAAAATCGAATCCTGACATTGCCATTCTCATCTTTATGTCATTATGCTAACATGTTTAAACACATAGTTCTAAAATCTTCTTCCTCATCTTCACATCTTTGCGTATATCGCTGTACACATATTCAGATGCCTATCCCTTTAAACTTCTAATCATAAATCCTCATCTGTTGATCCGACAATTATTACGTCGGCTATTGAGCCTCACTTGACTCAATCCTGACAACAGAGTATCAAGATAATAAAACTGAAATCTCTCAAAAGAGTGACCTAGAGAGTATGACAGTTTTTTAGATCCTTGTTACTCTGTCTCATCATTCGATGAAAATATCAAATATTTCCCTCGAAACTTCCTATAATAACACTCCTCATATAAAGCTACCGAACGGCTCTCTCCTGATCATCAGCGTCCCTTTGAGACGTCATTTCCGATTCGCCGCTTTTATGTCATACTCGTGTGTAATATTGACAACAAATTACAGTGTACTATGATATTCTTGCTTCAGAGTCTGGTTACAGTGCAATCTAAACGTTGAAAACTATCTTTTCATTTTCTTCGAAAGATAACCTAGAACGCTATATATACTTTGAGACAAAGCTAATCGATACGAAGTTGAATGTAGCTGTTCCGAACCTCCGTTTCCAATGATTTTGGGAGTGGAACTGATATTCAAACTGACCACAGAAAGTCTAGATGAAGTGTCGAGAGTATTTCATTCAAAGCTAGTGATAATGGAAAGTTCAAATCAAATATCATATCACATAAAAGGTGATCACTAGCTATCAATAAGACGAAGCTCAGATTCAAAGCTAGTTTCCTAACTTGTCGATTACTAACACCTTATCATCATGTCAAAATCTACGACATTATTGTGGGGTTCAGAAATGACAAATTCTTTTCTCCTTTTGTAAGGGTCGGCCTTAGCTAAAAATCATAAACGAATGAACACAAAGTCAAACTTCTCATCTCCCTTTGACTTTCTACCACTTTATTTCTAGAAGGAACTATGATGACCTCTATGATCGACAATACTCCTATTTCCCTCTTCGGTCGAAATTTTTATTTGTTTCTGGTCGACTGAACAAAAATGCCGATTGTTTAAAGTCTGCATGTTTTCGTTCCAAGACTTTCAATGAGAGAAAGAGCTTAGCTCTTATGTTCTCGCCATGTAGTCTATCATCTAAAAGAAACACATCACCACCTCATCAGTGGTCGGCGCCACTACCGACTCGTCGTTATCCTGGCCCTGCTTCCGTATCTTCACGTTTCACAAAATCAGTTCGCTCTCTTTTTAGAAGTGTTATACGGTGATAGTAAGTATATAGGCCAAAAGCAATTTTCATGTTATTTTTTATCTGCAACGACAAAGCCAACCCGATATTCCGACAAAACAGATTTATATAATTTATCAACTCTCACATTGTACTGTTTCATTAGGGAACCTGAGTCAGCTATAATTTTTCCAGTGTGTACTGCTTTTCGAGTATTTGAGTCGACAAGCCAGCGTGAACTATTTGATGGTACCCCCAATCAGATTTCGAGGTAGTTTTTCCACGTTTGTAGATATAGTGAGCCCCACACATAATATAGTCAAATGAAAGAGGAGAGCGACATCTACACTTCTGCTCCCAGGACCTCAGCGCTAAACCCCTCGTTAAGGCCGAAAAAGAACCTCGAAATCCTATTGGCTGAAGATATCCACCAATCAGATTTCGAGGCCGATTTTCTCCCGTTTTTTGGTATTGTGACCCCCCACACATATTATATTCAAATGAACGAGGAGAGCGAGATCTACATTTTTGCTCACAGGACCTTAGCGCGAAACCCCCTCGTTAAGGCCGACAAAAGGTCCTCGAAGTCCTATTGGCTAATAGTATCCTCCAATCAAATTCCGAGACGCTTTATCCCCGTTTTTTGGTATTGTGACCCCCCACACATATTATAGTCAAATGAAAGAGGAGAGCGAGATCTACATTTTTGCTCACAGGACCTTAGCGCTAAACCCCGTCGTTAAGGCCGAAAAAGGTCCTCGAAATCCTATTGGCTGATAGTATCCTCCAATCAAATTTCGAGACACTTTATCCCCGTTTTTTGGTATTGTGACCCCCCACACATATTATATTCAAATGAACGAGGAGAGCGAGATCTACATTTTTGCTCACAGGACCTTAGCGCTAAACCCCCTCGTTAAGGCCGAAAAAGGTCCTCGAAATCCTATTGGCTAATAGTATCCTCCAATCAAATTCCGAGACGCTTTATCCCCGTTTTTTGGTATTGTGACCCCCCACACATATTATAGTCAAATGAAAGAGGAGAGCGAGATCTACATTTTTGCTCACAGGACCTTAGCGCTAAACCCCGTCGTTAAGGCCGAAAAAGGTCCTCGAAATCCTATTGGCTGATAGTATCCTCCAATCAAATTTCGAGACACTTTTTTAAGTGTGCAACGGAAAGCTAGTCTAAAATTGCTTCCCCCCGTATTCTACAATCCCCCCAATCTATACGTAACCCCCCGAAAAATTATCCCCCCTATACCCCTGGTAAACAGGATATTATGCTTGAAAATCAAAGAAGTTTCTGTAAATCTCCGCTATAGTAATATACATGGTAGCGAGGAGTATAGTATAAATACACTAATATAGCAACACTTTTTCCGCTCGATATAGTCTTCTTAAGTGCGACACATATTATATTCAAATGAACGAGGAGAGCGAGATCTACATTTTTGCTCACAGGACCTTAGCGCGAAACCCCCTTGTTAAGGCCGAAAAAGGTCCTCGAAATCCTATTAGCTGATAGCATCCTCCAATCAGAATTCGAGGCCGATTTTCTCCCTTTTTAGGTATTGTGAGCCCCACACTTATTATAGTCAAATGAAAGAGGAGAGCGAGATCTACATTTTTGCTCACAGGACCTTAGCGCGAAACCCCCTTGTTAAGGCCGAAAAAGGTCCTCGAAATCCTATTGGCTGATAGCATCCTCCAATCAGAATTCGAGGCCGATTTTCTCCCTTCTTAGGTATTGTGAGCCCCACACTTATTATAGTCAAATGAAAGAGGAGAGCGAGATCTACATTTTTGCTCACAGGACCTCAGCGCTAAACCCCCTCGTTAGCGAAGAAAAAGGCCCTTGAAATCCTATTGGCTGATCTTATCAACCAATCAGACTTCGAGGCAGTTTTTCTCCGTTTATAAGTATTCTGAGCCCCACACATATTATAGTCAAATGAAAGAGGAGAGCGAGATCTAAATTTTTGCTCACTGGACCTCAGCGCTAAACCCCCTCGCTAAGGGCAAAAAAGGCCCTCGAAATCCTATTGGCTGATCTTATCAACCAATCAGATTTCCTGGCCGTTTTATTCCGTTTCTAGCCCTTGGAAGTCCGTCCTATACCCCTAGACTCAAAAACTGAACTTCAATATTTTTCAAAACCGCTTACTGATTAAGTTTTCTCACACCCTCACCCTCACCCCACACCCTCACCCCCACCCCGCTTACTGATTAAATTTCCTCACACACGTGCCCCGTTTTTCCTCTATTAGGGCCCCGTTCAAGGGGCAACCATAGGAAAAAAGTATGCAATAGAAAGCTCGTCTAAAACTGCTTCCCCCCCACGTATTCTACAATCCCCCCAATCTTTACGTAACCCCCCGACATACTTATCCCCCCTAATCCGCCCTGATATTGACAGGTTTTTAGGCGTGAAAACCAAGGGATTTTTGATTTAATCTCTAATATAGTAGTATATAGTAGTATAGGAGTATAGTTTTACTATACTACTTAGCACAACTTTTTGCGCTCTACATTTTTCGTCTTGGCTGGAATCGCGCTAAAATTCTTCCCTGCCGAGATATAGCACGTTTTTTGAGACCACCGAAGATGAAAATTCATTTCTGAAAACCACCTTTTCACGCCTGGGAACCTCCTATTTGAGATTTTCTCAGGTTTTTTGGTGCCTATGCATCATTGTTAGTCAGATGCAGTTGTAGCAATTCAAATTTTATGTTAAACATTCGTCATCCAGAAAAAAAACCTGGATTAAACAAAAAACCACGTGGAATATAGCAGTTTTAGGACCCTAAAAACCAATTTTAATGATAAATATCTACCAGCTGCGCTTGAATCCCGTTACAGAAACGCATTTACATTCGCTGAATATGGTGTTGGTTATTGTGCTCATTCCCAAGCCTTTATTCGACCAAAAACTAACGTACCTGACCCACAAAATGCTAGAATCCTCAGATTCACGTAAGCTATGTTTCAAAAGTCTTGAGACAAAATGTTCGTTTGTTTTCCGGTCAATTGGAATGAAGCAGCGCGAGTCAAAAGCTATTAGTACGACTCAGAATTTTGTGCTCTTTCCGAATATGGACTCAGAAATGTTGTGTCTCTTTTTGTTTCAGAATAGTCAGGAAATCTTTGAAAGGCCTAAAAATGTAGTTTTGACGAAGAATTTTTTCGTACATTTTCAGTATTGGGATCCGAAACTAAAAGTTGAAATTTTTGTTGATAGATCAGCTTGTAGAGCAACATTTACACTACAAAACACACTATAAGACTTTCTTTTATCGTTCAATATGGTACCGAAATTTTCGTTTTTCTGTATCGGGGTGAATGGAGCTGCCATGACCGGTTTCGATCTTCGCTCAAAAGATCTCACAAGATGGCTTGAAAATCGGTTTCCTTTCCTCTCCTTACTTGAGAAGTTCCCTTTAAGTCTGAATATACTGGATCGATTGTCTTATTTGAAATTGAAACAAGCACAATGGGATTATTATCTGCAGATCGGTCAAACGCAGAATATCTGGACCAATCGTGTACCAAAGCATCTAGCCGAGAAGAATTCCGTGGTCCATGCGTACGGTAGATCGAAGTCCATGATTGGACAGCGTCGCATTCAGATTAAACAGAAATTAGAACACGTACAGAATGCGATTGTACAGTTTGAACAACAGATCTTATCCCAATCGGTGCCAAATGTCGATTATTCCTCCGAATTGAACTCGTTGTCGTCGATCGTTCGCACATTCGTCATAGAGAACCAACAGCAATTACGAAGTGAACTAGAATACAAAAGAAAAATGTTGATCTTGGATGCAACTGATCATCGTTTAGTTCAAGCATTCTTCGATCTAAAGCCTAAGAAAGGACAAGTGAGTATATAGCCGATTCGTTTCTTTTCTCTGAACCCAATACTGAATACACTTGTCATTGTCTTAGATCCATTCATCCAGGCGTATCTGGCGAATGACAACCAAGCAAACCGTGGTCGAAGAAGAAGTGGCCTGCTTGGAAAGTCGTCTCTCAGCCAGGCCATTGCAACCGTCGTCGACTTTGTTTGATCGAATGATAGACGATATCGATGCCATGGAACAAACATCACCGACTGAATGGGAGCGAATGAAGCAATTGAAGAAAGATATTATTCATCGGTGCACTGTACCGGGTCGTGGCATGGCAGACAATTATCACAACGATGTTCTGCATGAACAGGAGAAGTACTTCGTCAAGCGTGGGGTCGATGAATCCACAGCGGAATGGCAATTGGAAGTGATCCAGGCAATTGAGACTCGTCGGTTGCATATGCTTGAACGATCTACATGCGTTACTCAACTCAAGCTAGCTACCGTGTTCGAGAACAACTAGCCGCATTCTAAGACAATGAACTACCAATCTTCAGTGAAACAAAAACACTTCCATCTTACCATATTTCTCAGGGAATGCTTTCCCTTCTTTCTTACTTTATTGTTAAATACGCATTGTTCATTCTTGTCTTGATCAGTGCTGAATCTCTCCAGTGGTGAATGCATGTTCAGTTCCTTCTAGATATATTATTCTGTTTCAAGTGTCGAGAGAAGGATTTCGTGAACGAATCCTCTTATGAACCAACCACTCGCTTCTATTCTATGAAAACAAAGAAGGACTGACGACATGAACAACAGACAAACATCGATGTGATCATCACAATTAATTGGATGATACGAAGGATCAATCAGCTAGTCCTGATATGAATGAAATATTCAAGTGACTCATCGATCCATCGATTTGAACAGTTTCTTTGTTATTCTCCTAGTCGGACAACGGGAATCACCGCAATCGACCGTCACTTCATCTCCTGAGTCCATCAGATGTGCAATTCAGCTGCAACCTACAATTGCTCGGAAACCGATAGATGGTATGATTCGATTCACGCACTCTCTCTCGATAGAACGAATAGATGACCCCGAACGAGGAACGACAGTGAGATAATCGCCGAAATCGAGTTATTGGAAGAAACCGCTCCTATATTGAGCACGATCACTAGAAATCGATTGCGATCAATACTCTGATCTGGAGACAACAGTCAATCAACTAGACACCTAGATGAAGCGATGCTGACAAGAACAGTTGAGAGAAGATCGAAACGCGTCGTGGTGATTCATCTGTATACTCACCCTCAAAAGACTTCGATCTCCTAGACGAGTGCAATCAAGATCTCGTGGCACCCGCACCATACCATATACCCATTGAGGTTGTGAGTGTGTCAGAGTAAGAGAGCACCAGCATTTAGAGAGGACGCCTTCTGGATGTTGTGTTTGGGACAGCAGATAGAGTGAGATACAGCAGGCGTAGTGAGGCAGAATGAGAAAATGAAGGAATTCGAGAGAGGCCGAAGGCCGACCAAAGGGCGCAGTGGAACTAATGGAAAGATGAACAAACAAACTACTCAGGGGTCAGAGTAAATAATGGGAACTGAGCACTCAATCCGGCCAATTGGCAACGAAAGAATGATTTTACTGTTTAACTCCTCAAATCTGAGAAGGAGATTGCAATTTTAGAGAGGAATTTTTCAATTTTGAACAACGAAACAACAGCAACCGAAGTCAACCTTCACACAGAGGAACAGAGAAACAGAGAGATTTCAAAGGCAGTTGACGAAAAATCAAAGAAATTCGACAAGAACAGGACAGTTTTACAACAAGGGATCAACATTTCGTGACACCACACCTTTTTTCTCATTAGGATAATTTTTTCGTGTCTCCAATTCGTGTTTGACTGATATCTCTGACCGTTTCTCTTATCATCCAGATAGAAAATTGCGGTTGAGTTGAGACTTTCTTTGATCAAGGCAAAAGACTTCTTTTTTTTCAAGTGTACCCAAGTTGACCTTTCTTAAACTAGGCATACTTTTCAGAATTTTTTTTTCTGGATGATTCAGAATCACGTGGAGTAAATAAGGCAACTTTTTTGGATACTGTTTGAAGTGTCCTTTTCTAGATTTGGTCGAAATACTTTTTGGATTGTCGAAATCTTGGCCGTTTGTGTTTGGTAGTTTCTCGTGGCGGTTCGTCTCAATTGTTAGTGGCGATGGTGATACTGGGATGATTAGGTTGGTGTTGTTGATACAGGCATCGAATGGGTTCAGTAATTCGTTGAAATAGCAGTTATTGCGCCACGGGTACATGCGAGGTCAATTGGTCATGTTGCAGTTTCTTGAGGAAGGGATCGGGGATCAAGGTTTGTTACGATCGATTCGTGACTTCTGTAACCTGTTCGGAGATATTTCTATGTCTTTCACCATGGTTTTTGAATTGGTCGGATAAGTTCTCCGGTCAAGGACATAAGGATTGTGTTGTGATGCCCCAATCTGAAAGACACTTTTTGCTTTTCGATCTATTGATCCAGCGGCATCAATAGCAGCATCCATGATGATGATATTCCTGTAGATTCTGTCAAATGAATGATCGTTCTTCATCATCGGATAACTGCTCGTTGTTCTCGTAGATACGTTCCTGTTCTCGATTATGCAGTTCATCGATCCTATACTTGTCTCACTTCACTTGTAATATCGCTCTTATGACAATCATTGATCTATGCTTTCGTGATAGACTTGCCTACTTCGCTTTGCTATCCGTATCTCACCACTCAGGTTTTCATGTATTTAATCAATGATTTCTATGTGTTGTATAACTCTATCGTAATTCATTGCTGCCTGCTACTTGGATACTCTGTTGGGTCATCGCTCTAATATCACAATGGTAGTTATGGTCTTGATGATCATGGAGAAGGAAAGATACCAGGAAGATATGACACACACCTTCTTTCTTCCAACTCCATCGGGAGAAGGAACTCGCTTGTCTACCTGCCGGTTCTTATTCTCCAACTTCGATGCTTGGAACTACACCTATCTGGTCTTGAACATAAGAACTTTCTCACGACGCGAACACATCCTATGGTCTATCTCCAATACGGGTGCCACACAATGTTGCTCACTACCACAATACACTGCATACTGGATTCGGGTGCCATGTATCCTTTGAAAAAGCCAGCATTGCTTACCATCAATTCTTGGTACGACTGAACTGATTATGCCTAGGCACAACGATCTGTGATGCTATGAATGGTAAGAATCACTTCAGGTCTCATTCCTTCTTGCATTCGTTAAACAATTGTGAGCTGCGTAATAAGAAAGATTCTTGAGAAACAACTTGAGAAGACCCTTTGTAAACTCACCCTCATCCTCACCCTCAATTTACTATCTGGCGAGATTCATTGTTAAATCGAAAACATTCATGGTAGCTATTCTCAACATCACCCCCGCAAATTGTTCTGTCATTCTGGTTCTGTCTATGGAGATTTTGCTTTATTTTGATCGCATACTTTTTTGCCGTAATAAACGATTATAATTAGATTGAGGATTTAGGAAATTGAACAGGGTTTATGAATCGCTTCTTCTAATTGCTTTTCTGCCATCTGTTTCTCTCGTTCTGCTTGCTTTCGTTGTCGAGCTTCTTCCTGTTGCGCCTCAACTTGCTTGCAGTATCTTTCATGGGCTTTTTCTTGTTCGAGACGTCGGTCTTCTAGTTCCTGTAGGCGCTTCTTCTCTGCGTCACGTCGTGCTTCAATTTGACGTTGCTTTTCCGTTTCAGCTTCATGTCTTTGTTTTTCTTCTAGTTCAAGATTTGTCTTGAGTGCTTCTCTTTCGCGCTCATTCATTGTAGACTTTTCTTGAAGCTCTTTAATGATTTTGCGAAGTGAGGCTTCACTTGACTGGCTTTGTGCCAATTCGTTCGTTTTCCCTTCGAGATCGAGATGCCGTTGTTGGAGCTCGTTTTGCACAAGATTCAGCTTGTTTTCAATATCAACAAGGGTGCCATGGATTTGTTGAAGTTCTTTTGTCTTTGAATGAAGTTGACTTTGCGCCTCAGTAAGATCTTCTTTCATGTGTCGAAGATTGATTGTTGTCTGTTCAAGTTCTGCTTGAAGCGCTTCTTTAGATTTTTGAGTACGATGTGATTCACTGATCAATGTGTGAATGAGTGGAAACGGTTTGACACTCTCACTGAACATTTTAATGATTTTCGTTCGAAAGTCAGCTACTGTTAGATATTGGGATACAAGATTTTCACTACCCGCGTTGTAGTCCTCTCGTTTGAGTACACCTGTGAAAAAAATACCTTTTTTGAAGTAAGGTATAAGCATCTTGAAGTCTTGGTCTGCTCGTAGTTGCGCTCTCAAAGCTTTTAGTTGGGCTTTGTCTTTTGATTCACAGTGAGTTATGAGCAAACAGGCGTTCGATGATATTTGACTTCCAATCGTTTCCAATAGCAATTTAAGTGCGTGAATATCTTCTTGATTAATACCCGATGTAAGTGCTACACAAAAGCAGATTACATGGAACTTTGTAATTTCTGAATTGATACAAGCATCAATACCCTTCATAATGATTTCATTGTCCCGAGCTCCAAATTCTTCAGTGCCACGTTCAAATAACCCAGGTGTATCGATGATATTGAGCGCTAAATCTTCAAAGATATTCGTCGGATTTAAATTTGCTTTAGAAGTATCGAATTCAGAACACTCTTCTTCCGAGGGCTCATCCGTAGGACTCGTCTTTCTCCATGTTATATGGAGCGTGTCGAACACTGGATCTTTTGTTCCTGACATGAGTTGCTGTTCTTCAGCAATAACGACTGGATCAATTAACATCGCTTTAATCGTTGATTTTCCAGTGCGTGTTCGTCCTACTAACACTACATTTCTCTGTACTGATTTCGAAATTGTAACGACACCGAAGTTTTCTTCTTCTTCTTTAATTTTCGCCATAATCTCGTTCCGTTTTATGGCCGCATCTACTGTAGATTGTCGAATGCGAATCGTCTTTTTCTATGAATCATTGACGTATGTACAAATATGCGACCTGAAGAAGCTATTTCTTACCGGTTGCCCAGAGACAGACATATTAGAAGACAATTTGAGACCGTTGCACTTTGAAGCCCAGAACCTTTTCCGATTCCACTGAAGTTGCTCGTTATACAGAAATGTGTTTTGCTTATAAAATACGTGTCCTTGTTGTGCAATAGGTATTGCAAAACAACAGTGTAATAAAAACGGTTGATAAGAGAAAAAAAACCATTGGTTAGATGGAAAAGAAAATGATATTTTGCGTGTAACGAATGATGACTTTCACTATCTACTTCTACTTACACTCAGCAAATAGACACATCATGCTTTGACTGCACTTTTTTCGTTGTGTTCGAAAGCTGTTTACCTCAAGTATTTAAATTTTGTATCATCTCATAAATTCCTGAAAAACCGTCGTTTTCTTAATATTTAAGTGACATTATTGTATTACGGAGCTCTCATATTCAATATTCGAACAAAAAAGTCGTTTTGCCTCTATTATAAGGTGTCTACAACGACAAGTAATTACTTTGACAATTGTAGATATTGATTTGCAGATTTAAGAACTCAAAAAGGCTTGTGCATATTTTTTCAAGATGTCGCTTCGAAATCAACAGCAAGAGAAACAGAAAAATATTGATGCAAAAAAGAAAGAACTTGTCAATCATATCCAAACAGCATACAAAGAGACCAATAAACACATCGTATCACAAGTCGTGCAAAGGAATATAATACTCGTCGGAAGAACACGTACTGGCAAGTCGACTATTAAATCATTGATTTTTAATCCAACGACAATTCCTGAAGATTTACAGCTATTTTCACACACAGAAACTCCTATACTCGATTCGTACTATATTGCTGATCAAAATGTCGTGCTAAACATAATGGATACTCCAGGTCTTGAAGAACGTGGTAATGATGTATTTGACGCACGTGATAATGCACGTATTGTGAAGGATATCGATCGTTTCGTCAATCAAAAATTTACCGAGCTGCATGTCATTTGCTTTTGTATAGCAGTTACATCTGGTATTAACGGACAAGATATCGAAATAATTCAACAATTTGTGAACACTTTCGGTGAATCTGCATCGGAAAATTCTTGTTTGATTATCACTCACTGTGAATCTAAAAACGAAGAGGAAAGAAACAGATTGATGACACAGCTGACAAAAGACACACATCTTAAAGAAATTATTCTTTATTGCAAGTTAGGCGTCTTCTTTTCTGGTGCACTTAATCCTGATGACTATAATATGGCCAATGAAACTCTGACAGATCAATTTTTTACAATTAATACAGATCGTACAGAACTCATCCGAATACTTACTAATAAAATTGAACCGATCTCGCTCGATCGTCTGCCGATTGGTGAGCTAAAACGTGCTCGTGACGCTGCAAAGCTGAACCAGATGAAACTTTCTCAGATCAAAGAAGATCTCGACATGAGAATCAGTACACAAATGGCGACAGAGAATGATATACGAACAGCAAATTCTCAGTTGCAGAAGATACAGTTACACATCGGCAAATCTGAACATACCGTTGCAGCACTACAAGCACAACTTCAAACGAGTTTAGAACATCGAGAAAAGCTTCAAAAAGATATGGATAATGCACATGCGTGTCTAAATCAGTTTGCAAAACAGGTAGAAGAACAGCAACAAGTATGCAATCAAATCGTAGAACAGTTGCAACACGAACAGCAAGCTTCTAGCTCGACTAAACAGAGCTTGGCAAGCGTAAAGGAAAATCTGGAAAAAATTGAAAATGAGTATAAAACCGAAAATCAACATCTCCGTGAAATGCAAGCAGGATTAGAGAAACAATTATCAGCCGAATCAAAAAAACGAGAAGATCAGATCAAATCGCATGAAGACGTCAACCCGGAAAAGAACAAACGACAAAATCCTAAGAAAGAAAAAGAAAGTTCAGGATTACTCTCTGGAATTCTCTCCAAAAAATATAGAGAATGATTGATGTGGAAAGCAAATTACCGGAACAGGTACAAAAATTCAGTTCGTAACACTGAACGAAGCGACTGTTCATCCAATATTTGCTGCTTCTCTACATAATAGATCGTAATAAACAGAGTTGATATTAATCCGATGCCCGTACACTGTAAAATAAAAATAAATTCTAATTTATAGAAAATCGACTTTGAATAAGCTAAAGCATTTTCAAACTTTTATGATTCATTGAGCGAATTTCAAGCTTTTAGAAAATGCTTGATTTTCTAAATAATGGAAATTCGATTTGATTTCCAGCAAAAAGTCGAAAATTGAAAATCAACAGTTCTTTTCAACAAACTAGAAATTCCTCTCCGAATGCATATGGGCTTTCCTAGAAATTCCTCGGCGAATTCGTATGGGCTTTCCGAAAATAACAGTGTAGTCAGACCCAGATCCCGCTAAATCTGAGTCGACATCACCTCCGAAGAAGGCGCGTAATGTTGAGTTCGAATCAGATCTAGCTTTGAATCCTAAGCAGTTTCTCAACCGATCTCACATAGGATAGCATTCATTTTCGCGAAAGTAACTATATAATCTCTTTAATTCATTTTCCAAACATCCTCTGAAAAATCGGCTATGTTTTTTGTCAACGGTTGATGGCAAACTTGTACTTTCTCGGTCTGTTCGATCAACTATTGATCGCTTTCTTGATTCAAATGTGGTTTTGTTCACTTCGATTGGGTGGGAAAATCTTGGTTTTTGCGTGCAAATGCGAGGGTTCGTGAGTGTGAACTCTGTTCACCTTCAGCTTCTTGCCTGCCTTACAGTGCCTGTACTGCCCCCGCTCAGACAGTTGTAGATTGTGCCCGCTGATCATTCACGATACTTTGATCGAATAACCCTGTTCTCGTAATGTGTCTCCCTCCTTCTCGTGTGTGTCTCCCTTTCGAGCGCTCGCACGGCCTTCGGCCGGCTCGCTACCGGCATGCCACTATGCTTCATCATCATGGAACATGGACATCTTTGTTGAAGCTTGACTAGGCGTCATTCCAGAAGGATGTTCAGTTACATAAACACTCATATAGACGAAAAGGTCAATGAGTACATTTTTAAATTGGAAAAAACACGAAAACAACCCTCGAATGACACGACGACAGCAACGCCCCGTTGAAAATAAAGCACCCAATGGCTAGTTTCTAATTCAAAAGTAGGTGAAAAGGTCAACGAATACATTTCGAATTGAAAAAAAGCCGAAAAACGACACACAAGAGAACAAGACGACGGTGATCCGGTTGAAGAAACAGATGCAAACTTCTATTTTCGTATGTTTGGAAAAAAGATGCACATGTAATCCAATGATGGGCATGATTTGATCGGAATTTCTCATGATGAGTACACTATGTTTCTGATGTTGTACACAATTTGACTGATTGATCTATTCATTCATCCATCTATGATCAATGGGCATCTGTCTCTCGCTCTGGCTCTCTCTCTCTGTTTCTCTTTGGTTGTTCATGATTGTCTCAGTGTATGTTCATTCATTTTTGCAGAAATGCTAGTCAAAATCGACTATGTTTCTCGGGAAATGTTGATGAAAAACGAAGAAAAAAAGAATAATCGAACAGAAGACGGGAAACCGTGGAATAATCTCTAGATAGTTCGATAAAGACGAAATGAACTATCTTGAGGATGATAATAATAGAAGAAGATCTGTATTCAACAAGACTAGACATGACTAGACAATCATTCTTGACGACCATAACGGCAAGAATGGATGCATTTTGCAAGTTTTTTCTGAAAATTCGACAGAGTCTTTCGAAATCGAGTTGAAAAAAGGAAAGAATTTGTGGACAACGCTCATTTCTATTGTCACTGTTGCTGAACTTGACTCGATTAACGACGTTCGATGATCGAAGAGACGCCTAGCGGTCACTGTTCTCTCTTTGGAACTTGTTCTCGCCCGCTCGCACGGCCTTCGGTCGGCTCGCTACCCCCGTTCTTCTATTTTGCTAGATTTTGTAGATTCAATTTCAATTCAGTCACCTTCATTGATTGACAGACACAGACACACAGACACAGCGGGCAATGCATGAGCTGAGGGAGTAGGCGGAAGGTATTGATACATTTTGATATGATTTTATCTGAATTTCTACTCAACAGTGCACAGTATGCTCCTGATGCTGTACACAATTCAACTGATTGATCTAATCATCCATATATACATCGATGATCAATCTGTTTCTGTCTGTCTGTCGGTGTTGTTGTTGTTGTTGTTGTTTATTGTATGTGTGTATGTATTCATTTTTCGAAATTTCTCAACAAAATCGGCTATGTTTCTTGGAGAAGCTAATGAGAAAAGGAAGGTAATCGTCAAATAGACGGGTCATTTTTGCATGTGAATTCATTGTTTTTTGAAGATTTCGTCTGAAAACGGCAATCTCATTGCGAGATAGAGACTATTGTCCAGCTGAAGCTCGAGTGAGAGTGAAGAATACATTCATTTTGGAAGAAAGTTTTGTAAATTCGTCAGAGTCTTTGAAAATCGAGTTGAAAATAGTGGAAAATGTGTGCAAAATCGGCAATGTCTTTTCAAGCCATAGTGCTCTCTTTGCAATCAATTGAAATGTATGCATATGTAATCAAAATGTGTGCATCATTTTATCGGAATTTCTCATCATCAGCCAGATGATAAGAGAGGAAGAGAGAGAGAGACAAAGTATCATGTAATGAAGAAGATCGACTTTTTCCAACCAAGTGATCATTGTACGATCAAATGATGATGATCTTGAGGATCAGTGTATTCTCTCATATGCGAGCTATGACGATCAGTGTTCTGTTATTCTGAGAAGTTTGTTCGTCTGGAATTCTTTTAGTTGTGCTTAAGCGATGAGAAGTGTTCTCTTTGCTTGAGTCAGTGTGGTCGCCTAGCGGTCACTCTTCTCGCCCGCTCGCTCGGCCTTCGGCCGGCTCGCTAGCCCCGTTCTTCTATTTTGATGGATTTTATAGATTGATTTTCAATTCAGTCACCTTCATTGATTGACACACATAAACACACAAACCGCGGGCAATGCATGAGCTGAGGGAGTAGGCGGAAGGTATTGATACAGTAGGCAGTGCACAAACTGAGGGAGTAGGCGGAAGGTATTGACCCAGTAGGCGATGCA
>CAWUHI010000330.1:0-2500 GCA_963921925.1 Sphagnum tenellum | reverse complement strand
TCCCGCAGTCCGGCCGCGCGCGGAGTCCCGCACTCCCGGAGTCCGCCCCCGGGCGGAGTCCCGGACTCCCGCAGTCCGCCCGCGGGCGGAGTCCCGCACTCCCGCAGTCCGCCCGCGGGCGGAGTCCCGCACTCCCGCAGTCCGCCCGCGCGCGGAGTCCCGCACTCCCGGAGTCCGCCCCCGCGCGGAGTCCCGGACTCCCGCAGTCCGCCCGCGCGCGGAGTCCCGCACTCCCGGAGTCCGCCCCCGGGCGGAGTCCCGGACTCCCGCAGTCCGCCCCCGGGCGGAGTCCCGGACTCCCGCAGTCCGCCCGCGCGCGGAGTCCCGCACTCCCGGGGTCCCGAGACCCTCGACTCCCGCCGCGGGGGGGAGTCCCTGGGTCCCGAGACCCTCGACTCCCAAGGCCTGCCCCTGTGGTGAAAGTTGAAGTGGAAGCCCGAAACCCTAAACCCTAAACCCTAAACCCTAAACCTGTGGTGAGAGTTGAAATGGAACCGTAAACCCTGGCTGACCTGTTGTGGAAGTTGAAATGGAAGCTTTTGTTGGCTTTTAGAAGAGAAGCATGTACGTAGAGAGTGATGGGAGGAGGAAGAATAGCCCGGGCCGCCAACAAGAGGCTTTGGAGGTCTAATGAAGGAGCTCCGGGCGCACAAGAACTCCAATGGAGATGATGATTGGAACTGGTTTGCATGAAACATGTACGTGTAAGGTGGAATGGTACGAAGATGAACTCGACAAGTGTAACATTGTAGGCCTAACTATTCAATCCTTTCCTCAACGCAAGTAGATTCAATTTGGTTTCAATCCGTTGCGAACCAAATTCAAGCCCGTTTCAAATTTCAATGAGAGGAAATCACAACCCGATGACCCCACCCAATGTTTATGAACCAAATTGTTGAGGCACGTTTTACCCTAAACCCACCCATATATTGTACACTTTTGCCATTGCAAGTCCAATACGTATGAGCTTTGAATATCCCATTGTTGTATATCATTTGCATTATAAATATTGTGTTTCTTAATTGTAAATTGATTACCCCTTCTTGTTGTGAATTCGCACACTTAAATACACCTAGCCCTATGTCCTTGTAGTCCAAGCAAAATCAAAACGAAAGCATGGAATGAAGTCGACTCAAAGTTGCTAGCCATTATTGGGGCTATAAATTTGTCTTTGATAATGTGAGTTTTTTTGTATTTGTTGGGATACTTTGCGACGTAAATGAAACATTATGCAGCGGTCCGGCTCAAACAGGGACGGCGAACGCCCTTGCCTGTGATGCGGTCAAACCAAGGCTACTACACCAGATCCCATCAGAACTCTGAAGTTAAGCGCCTTTGGGCCGGAATAGTACTGGGATGGGTGACCTCCCGGGAAGTCCCGGTGCTGCATCCACTCTTGCCTTTTCCGCCCCCTTTCTTTTTTTTTTTTCTTTTCTCTTTTTCTTCTTTGTTTCCCCTCGACTCCCTCCCGCCCGCCGCGCGCGGGACTCCCGACTCGCGGGCGACTCCCGCGGGGCGGAGTCCCCGAGACCCTCCACTCCCGCGGGCGCGCGCGGGACTCCCGACGCCCGGAGTCCCGGGGTCGCTCCGCTCCCTCCCGCCCGCCGCGCGCGGAGTCCCGGGGTGCCGACACCCTCGACTCCCGACGCGCGGAGTCCCGGGGTCCCGAGACCCTCCACTCGCGCGGGACTCCCGACTCGCGGGCGACTCCCGCGGGGCGGAGTCCCGGGGTCCCCGAGACCCTCCACTCCCGCGGGCGCGCGCGGGACTCCCGACGCGCGGAGTCCCGAGACCCTCCCCTCCCGCGGGGCGGAGTCCCGGGCTCCTCGACTCTCTCCCGGCCGCCGCGCGCGGAGTCCCGAGACCCTGCACTCCCGCGGGCGCGCGCGGGACTCCCGACTCGCGGGCGACTCCCGCGGGGCGGAGTCCCGGGGTCCCCGAGACCCTCCACTCCCGCGGGCGCGCGCGGGACTCCCGACTCGCGGGCGACTCCCGCGGGGCGGAGTCCCGGGGTCCCCGAGACCCTCCACTCCCGCGGGCGCGCGCGGGACTCCCGACGCGCGGAGTCCCGAGACCCTCCCCTCCCGCGGGGCGGAGTCCCGGGCTCCTCGACTCTCTCCCGCCCGCCGCGCGCGGAGTCCCGGGGTCCCGAGACCCTCGACTTCCGCGGGACTCCCGACGCGCGGAGTCCCGGGGTCCCGACACCCTCCACTCCCGCGGGGCGGAGTCCCGGGCTCCTCGACTCTCTCCCGGCCGCCGCGCGCGGAGTCCCGAGACCCTGCACTCCCGCGGGCGCGCGCGGGACTCCCGACTCGCGGGCGACTCCCGCGGGGCGGAGTCCCCGAGACCCTCCACTCCCGCGGGCGCGCGCGGGACTCCCGACGCCCGGAGTCCCGGGGTCGCTCCGCTCCCTCCCGCCCGCCGCGCGCGGAGTCCCGGGGTCCCGAGACCCTCGCCTTCCGCGGGACTCCCGACGCGCGGAGTCCCGGGGTCCCGACAC
>CAWUHI010000326.1:0-14083 GCA_963921925.1 Sphagnum tenellum | reverse complement strand
TGATGGTAGTTTGTATAAAGCGGTGAGTATGAGTTTGAGGTAACGAAACCATGGTCTGAGGGGTTCTCGTCGTTCAGAACGAAGTGTACTGTTCAGCTTAGTGTAAAGGCTTAAATTAGGCTCTTCCCATTCCATTGTGTAGAGGTGAATGGCAGCAGACTCATTGACACTAAGACCGTCCGGTGGCTTTTTGGAGTTTCGTAGAGCCGTGTCCACCATTATATCGAGATCATTGAGTAGCCCATGCTCAAGTGGTTCAACAGTCTCTATAAGTGGCAGTAGTGGTTCCTTTTCATAACCTCTGATAGGCAGTAGAACTTGATTCGGTTCTTCACTAGCGTCAAGGAAGCGAGAATTAACACTTTTGTCTGCCGCGCTTGCCATCAGTGTCTTCAATTAAAACAATAACAATTGTGTACTTTCATTTTTACCTTCTTTTCGTGTCCGTTGTAGTGGCGAAACGAGAAAAAATTATAGAGGGTCAATGCTCCCTCAAGAAATTTTCTAGTAGGCGCAAAATTTATCATGCGGTCTGCGATGTCTAACGTTAACGCAGATCGGAAGTGGGAGTGAGTTACCAAAATGTTTGCATCACAGCAAGTGCTAATTTTTCCTGTAGGCTAAAGCCCATGACAATCTTGTTGTTTCCAACTGCTTTTCACGCGAAAATGTTGGTGTTCAAAAACTCCATAAATTCACAGAAAATTAACAACATATTTTCGCGAAGCGAAAACTTTTCCCAGACTCCAGACAGAACTTTTACTTTCTCTTGTAATCTTTTTGGAGAGAAAAGTATCGCCCCATGACATTCACAACATTTCTCAGTGCTTTTCCTGCCGAAGGCGGACACACTGGCGACGATTTATTCAAAATGAAGCTTTTCAGAAAGGAAAATGCCTTCGCAACCAATACAGAAAAGTTTCTCAGTTAGAGATCTGAACATTCCTACTTTATGGGCCTTGGTCCTGTAGACAAATAATTATAGTCTTTTGAGTATCTGACGAGGCAACCTCTCCAGGTATGAAATCGCTTTTGATCTGAGATTATATTCATTCGATAGGGCCTAGTGAGTAGATAAATACCCTAGAGTGATTTGGTTTTCCAGGGCTTCGTTCCTGAGATATCGAAGTTTTACTATATTTTTTAGCGAAGTGCCGTGGTCCTCCTCAGGTCACCTAGAAAATCCATTTTCGACTTGAAACTTTGCACAGATAAAGGTCTCAATGAGACTAGCTTGTTCTGAAGGTTTCAAACTTGTTGGTTGCTTCTATCCTAAAATATGAACACTAAACATGTTGTGCTATAAAAAATCTAATATTCATAGTTTAGGATAGAAGCAATCAAAAACTTTGAAACTTTCAGAATAAACTCGTCTCGTCGAGACATTTAACTGTACAAAGTTTCAAGTCGAAATTCGAAAATCAATTTTCTATGTGACCTGAGAGGGACCACGGTATTTCGTTAAAAAATAGAGTAGGACTTCAATATCTCAGGAATGAAGGCTTGGGAAACCAAACCGCAACATTTCCATTCTATTTTGACTTCTAATCCAACCATATTCCATAGAGAAAATGGTTCCCTTTCGATCTGTACCAGGCCAAGCTCGCTGGCTTGCTCCGTTGAGGAGCTATAAGCATTTTTCTCGAGAGTTCCGAAATCAGCCACATGACCTCCAATCACCCTAAACATGGGTTAATATAGAACTAATCGGCCACACTGAGATGAATAGGGATGTTTAGTTTTACGAGGGAACCTCTCGAGGTGTCCCATCGCTTTTGAGTCGAGACTATGTGCATAAGGTAGACCCTAATGAGCTATGAATATCCTGAAAAGAGTTCGTGCGCATAGCTTGTTCCTAGCGAGATATCGTATTTTTACTGTGTTTTTTAACAAAAAGCCGTGGTCCCCCTCAGGTTCACCTGGAAAATCAACTTTCGAATTTCGACTTGAAACTTTCTCCAGATAAAGGTCTCAACGAGACTAGTTTATTCTAAAAGTTTCATATATTGTTTTTTTACATCACTTATAGCACAAGAGTTTGAATGTTCATATTTTAGGATAGGGAGAACAGAAAAATCTGAAACTTTCAGAATAAACTAGTCTTGGTGAGACCTGTATCTGGAGAAAGTTTCAAGTTGAAATTCGAAAGTTGATTTTCCAGGTGAACCTGAGGGGGACCACGGCTTTTTGTTAAAAAACACAGTAAAAATACGATATCTCGCTAGGAACAAGCTATGCGCACGAACTCTTTTCAGGATATTCATAGCTCATTAGGGTCTACCTTATGCACATAGTCTCGACTCAAAAGCGATGGGACACCTCGAGAGGTTCCCTCGTTAGTTTTAAATCGATTGGAATTACTTAATCCAAATTCCAACATTCCGCCGCCATATTAGAATTTCGAAAATCTTGACTTAGTGATTCCAATCGCTTTAAACTAAAAATGAACACCACCATTCGTCTCAGCGTGACCGATTACTTCTATATTGACCCATGTTTAGGCTGGTTGGAGGTCATGTGGCCGATTTCGAGGCTCTCCGGGAAAATGCGTATAGCTCCTTAACGGAGCAAGCCAGCGAGCTCAGCCTGGCACAGATCGAAAGGGAACCATTTTCTCTATTGAATATGGTTGGATTAGGAGTCACTTACTAAAATAATAATAATACGACTTACAGTCGTCAGAGTAAAAGAAAGGGCTGTCTGAAATAGATTATTCAGCCTCAAATGAAATCATTACCTCTTTTTTCTAACTCCTTCAAGTCGTAGCAGTCAAAGGATTTTTTTCTCTATCTTGTCACGTAAGGATAGTTGTGTTTCTCTCTAACTTTATGGCCCAAAATTGGTAAAATACGAGGTACACCCATGGGCAAAATTTCAGCCAAAAAATCACTCTTGCACCGGCTATGACTCAGCCCCACATATCCATGGGCACAAATGCTTGTAGGGTTATTCTAGTTTCGTAGTATCATACTTATGCCAAAAATATGAACTCAAAAGCGATACTCTCTATAAAAAAAGGCGTCGTACCAAACCTTTTTTGTACCCGTCGACCAAACCCCCGAAAATGGTTTGGGAGCAACTCAGCCAAACCTTTTTCGGGAAAAAATGAATACTTTTTCTGTGAAAAGGTTTCGCTCGGATTTTCTGAAACCTTTTTGGTTGGGTTCAGATGCTCCCAAACCATTTTGATGGTTTGGCATCTGTACCCGTCGGCGAAACCAAAAAAGGTTTTGTACGACGCCTTTTTTTTAGAGAGTAGGATGATCTTATCTAGAGAGAGTTCTTAATTCGTGAAAATAGATAATTAGTTAGATCGAGGAAACGCAGAAAATCGTTCATTTCGAAGGAGGGGGACAATTCTGTGAAGAAATAGTTTTTCAGCTTACTCGAAGAATATCAAAGTCACCCTGCGTGAGTAACGCTTCGCGTCATGCCGGGAGCACTGTTGAACTCGCTAAGAGATTTACATTAAAACTCCCTTCGTCAAGAACGTATGACTGTAAATGAGAAGAGAGAAAACGGCTGGAGACTTATCTGCGATAGACGAGGTTGACATTCGGTTTTCTTTCATCTTTTACTGCTCTTATTTCGTTTTTTGCTTAGTATCGTCTGTGTGGCAAGCTTGCATGCTTTCGTTCTTTCTCACGCGCGTCGCATTGAAACCTGATAACAACACCAACTATGTCGCTGTATTGACATTTCATTTTCGTGTGCAACTGAAGATGTGATAAGGTATTCGGTTGAGCAAAAAATGCACGTTGGCAAAGAATTGTAAAGTCTCTTTACTATCGCCAACCAGAGTGAATTCAGGCATAGTGAAAGTTTCATCTTTATGCCGATGCTTCAATTTGGCAAATCAGTAATTTGATAGTTCGAAGAAATCAATGGTCGATGTTTTCTTTTCCCTTCAACCATGCCAAAAGGTTCGGAAGAATATTGATATGAGTTATAATCGGATGCACTTTTTCCGATAAGTAGACCATAAACCAACGGAATAATTTGTGATTTGAACAGACCATCAAGAGTAAACAATTGGCAAAAATCGTCGGGACAGACCTATAATGAACCAGTTTTGAATAAACATTTGGGTGCTTTTTCTTCATACCTTAAAGGTTCCATCCGCAAACCAATGTTTACAGGCCTTCAGCACCGATAGATTCGAGTGAGTGGTAAAAATTATTAGTTTTGCTTCCTCGTATAAGACGAAATTGTCACCACGGTCTGTTCGTTTCAAACAATCTGGAAGTCGACTTTCCGCATTCAATGGTGCAGCGACTCTTTGTCGGCGAATCCTTCGCAACAACGTATCATTTTTCGGCAGTGCACCGGCAGATTCCAAAGGGAAGGTTCGTAGTGACGAATGAAGAATAATGCTTGAAACTTCATCACCACCAGCGGCTTTGCCTTTGATCTCATTTTGTGTTAGCGTCAACAGATGTCATTCAATGACGCTAACTCGTTCCTATTATAGCGAGTTTTCTTTTCTTTCCTGTTCGATGTCCTTTGTCCTCGTCTCTCGTTGTCATCACTAGTGATGAAGGTCATCGTGTTCTTTTCTCCATTGTTGCTATTATTGCGTCATTTGATTTTCCCAGTGTGACCTTTCACCGGGATTTTCTCTTACTTTGTCTTAGTTGTTTTTTCTCTAACTGCGTCGTTTTCTTTTTTCTCTCTGCTCGTGACCGTTGTTGTGACTTCTTCTTCTGTTGTGTCTTTCCCTTTGTCTCGTTGACATCTTCCTTCTGTGATCTGGACATTGATCGTTGGTTTTTATTTCTTCGAAATAAAAACGTTCATTATCGATTATCGGATCATTCCCATTCGACCCTTACGTGGACAAGATACGGTAGGCAGATTTCACGTGAGTGTTTCTCAGTTTAGCACAGGGATCCCCTAGTAGTATTGTCATTTGGCCTACGTGGGGGGGGGGGGGGGGGGGGGGGGGGGGGGGGGAGGGGAGGCGGGGGGGGGGGGGCTGAAGCCATTGACACATCCCCAGTGAGAGACCTCACAATTGGTGGAGAAGTTTGGCATCAATATACACTCCCCTGCACACGTGTCATGACCATCACTCGATGCGAATGCATCGAACAGTCTTGAACTGTGCGAAAGGGGGAGGTGTTAGCGTCGGTGATGATACATGCCGACGCTAAACGGAGATTAGATGGCTCTTTCTAGTCTAATGGTAGGACGTCTGCCCGGATAGCAGGAGGTGCGTGGTTCGAGTCCCGCGAAGGGGTCATATTTTTCTCCGTTCTGTCACATACCACCAGTGACACTGCTAGCCCATACGCTCTATATATGAGAGCTAACAATGGTGGAGAAGTTGGGCAGCAGTATACACTCCCCTGCACACGTGTCATGACCATCACTCGATGCGAATGCATCGAACAGTCTTGAACTGTGCGAAAGTGGCAGGTGTTAGCGTCGGTGATAATACATGCCGACGCTAAACGGAGATTAGATGGCTCTTTCTAGTCGAATCGCATCACTTGCCTAATTTTTAAATCGAATATTTTTATGCTATTTAGATAATGAACACTTGGGAGACTATCCTCGCAGTGTACAGTTGTCTAACTGTGCTTTGCTCACTGATCCTGTGCTGTATTCAACCTGATGAAGTGTTCAACGAGTGTGAACGAGATTGCTTTAAATTTCTTCAAAGGGTTTTCTTATTAGTGGTCTTTGCACCAGTCATTATGTGTTTTGTCATCTATGCCAAGTGTAGCAACAAAGAGACAACTACAGCATCTCAAGCAACAGAAAGATATTGATATTTTTAATGGAAGTCTCATGGTTCCTATGCAAATCGTCGATGATGAGAACTGCTTTGCTTCTACAGACAATCGCAATATGAGAATTATCTGACGTGTTTTCGTTTGTTGAGTCTACATACAGGTGGTTTTATGCTTTTCATATTGGCCTACAGATATTGTATTAACTAAACTCGCTAGCATGATCAAGAAGATTCGTTGTCGTTCAACAATAAACAATGATGAATCATGTTTGATTGAAAAAAATCCGATGTAAATAATGAAATAGAATCACTTTTCTGTCGAGATTCAATTTATTCAATGTGTTCTAAAATCAATAAGTTTCGATTTTCTTCAACTATCGATGCTTTATATCAACCGATATTTTAACTGAAGATGCGGTTATTTTTAATATGCAACGTTCGTTGTAAGACTAGTATAGACATATGTAATTTGCACTTCTTAATGTATTGGTATTCACTTTAAAATTAGGTGGAAAAATTGCTGTCTTTTATTTTTATTTTGAGAAAAGGAAGTAGTCTAGTCTGCTTTTAAAATAAGAATAAAATTGAACGCTTTGAATGAATTATTTTAATTGGAGGGCAAAGTTAAGAGTTTCAATTTCATCTATAATCTTTTGATGGCCAACGAATAAAGATGATGTATTTGATTGAAGTGACAAATGGTTAAGTATTATTTGTCAAGATTAGACTAAAACGAGTGATCATATTCGTCAAAATCGAGAAAATCGATACAGGATTATGTGTTCTTTAAAATAATCTTTTGTTAGTGTTTATTATTTTACGCAACCCCGTGGTACGATTGTGCAAAAGTGTTCGAACGGGAATGAACGTTCATATTGTCGTAAGGTTTCGAAAATAGGTGACGTAGCCACGAGAGCTTTTTCCAACATCCCCGCATTTCTATCCATAATATATATTGTGCTTTTCTTTGCCTTCGGATGTGTTGTAATAAATATGGCCTCTTTCCATGCAATAGCTCGCATTGTAATTATCACTTCGTTCAACACTAAGTTTAAAAGTGGCTCCCATTTAGTTATGTCTATAACGGGAGCATAAAAGTTGGCTAAGGCGATCACTAATTCTCTTGAACAGTGTTGAATTATTCCATTAACTTTTTCACTATCCGATTTTTTAGCCGTTGCATTTGCACCTGTTGGATCCAGTTCACTAATAGCAATTCCTAGATCACGAACAATATGAGAAGTCATTCCTAATGCAAAATTTATATAAGTTATCAAAAAGCAACGATCAAAGTGTTATTATCGAAAAAATGAGACCATATAGAGAATATTTTATTTGAAATATTAGATACGGAAAAGTAGAAACAATTTAAAAAATTAAAGTCAATGATAATATAATGAAGAGAAATGTTCTGTAGTTGTTTTGAATAATTGGTATTAAATGTTGAGTTCGTAGCTTCTAGAAAAATAAATAAATAATGTAACCAAGTCGATATGAAACAGTCGTCGACATGATAATCTCAAAGAGAAAATGTCAAAGCGACATTCAATCGATGAGCCACCAACGAGATTGTTTGAATTTTATAACTTACTCGGGCGTGGGTGACTGACTGGTCCGGTCTATTCAAAAATATGACTGACGTCGAGAATAACATGCAATATGGAGTCATTCCTCAAGAACGTCCGTTCTTGACATGCTTCGATTTTTTTGGCACGTCAAGCTGTTCATGGGAGATTTTCTGTGACGGAACATTGGAATCTAGAGGACTAGAAAACTGAACATAATGTTCAACACGTGTTTCTGGAGCTATCAAAATATCAAAACAAATAAACGCATTGGCTGCTAATGGTCTATAATCAAAGAGCGATGAATCATCGAATCATCGACACATTTTTTGTTGAGTGAAACTTTCTTTTATAACGTGAAACTTTCACACAATGTGAAACTGATTTTTCTGATTCTAAATAACTTAGAATCAACTTCGGACGAACTCCCATGTCGTCATAAAGCGTCATATTTTGTTTCCTAGATGCCGCCACCTAGATCGAAGCTCAAACTCGTGATCGGGGCGATAACGATCAGTGTGGATGGTACAGACGGCTTCAGCGCATTCACTATTATACGGAACCGTGTTCACGACTCAATCTTTCCACACTTTAAAAAAATAATTACGTTTTGACTAGGGATGGATCACTGTCGGTAACTGAACACCGAGGACACTGACACTGAACCCACTGACGGCACTGATACACTGACACTGAGCACACTGAACACACTGATACACTGACACTGACCCACTCAGTGACACTGACGCACTGACGCTGATCGCACTGAATACACTGACACACCGATACCGACTGCACTGACCACACTGTTTCACTGAACACTGAAAGACACTGACTCAGTGGCTCAGTGTCTCCACTGACTCAATTCCGATAAAAAGAGCTGACCGAGTGCTTCGTACGTCTTATTCAAGTCAGTGGAGACACTGAGCCACTGAGTCAGTGTCTTTCAGTTTTCAGTGAAACAGTGTGGTCAGTGTAGTCGGTGTCAGTGTGTCAGTGTATTCAGTGCTATCAGTGTCAGTGTGTCAGTGTCACTGAATGGGTCGGTGTCAGTGTATCAGTGTGTTCAGTGTGCTCAGCGTCAGTGTATCAGTGCCGTCAGTGGGTTCAGTGTCGGTGTGTCAGTGTCAGTATTTCGGTGTGCACACCGACACTGGTCCATCCCTACCAGAGATGGGCAGCTCCGACCTCTTCCCGCTCCAGCTCAGCTCCAGCTCCAGACATCTTTGAGCCGCTCCGCTCCGACTCCGCTCCAGCCAGTAAATTTATATCTCTCTTCCGCTCCGACTCCGCTCCAGCAAGTAAATTTTTATCGCTTTTCCGCTCCGACTCCGCTCCAAATCCGCTCCACGTCGACTCCGACTCCGACTCCGACTCTCATCCAACAAACAGAAACTTTTCTATTTGATTAAAAGCGCACCATTTTTTGCTTTTTTTCGGACCAGTCTTGAGTCAAATCAAAGATGAATATTTTTATCATCGTATACATGTACCTATCACCATTTATTGAACCAGAAAGCTGAAGAATAGAGCTATATCATGGAGCGAGAAAAAAAATAGGCGCTCCGGCTCCGCTCCAGCTCTACTCAGACCCGCTCCGGTTCCGCTCCGACTCCGGTCATTTTCATAAACCGCTCCATTCGGCTCCGCTCCGGGAGCGGAGCTAGCTCCGTGGAGCGGCCGCTCCGGAGTCGGAGCTGCCCATCTCTGATCCCTACGTTTTGACCGACAATAGACATTAGTCAACCTTGCGCCATCTATAACATATTTTTATTAATAACTCGAGTACACTTCATCAGCAAAATCTGATTTTAATATATTCAGAATCAGAAGAATTAGCTTCATATTTTGTGAAAATTTCACGTCATAAAAGAAAGTTTCACCAAACAAAAAAAATATTGTGTCGATGATTGCAACTTCTCTGTATGCTTTATGTCGTCAGATCACGTACCATAAGGAAAGAAAAAAAAGAGGAAAAAACCAAAGTCACGTCTACAGCGCTGTCAGCAAAAAAAGCATATTGTTCTTGTGATGAATCACACACGAGAGAGAAATGCTTCCACATCACTCGCTCGTTGCTGTGTCACACTGTGCGTGTGTTGAGATGTCGCTGTCCAAGTTGGAATCCCTACCCAACGAACTTCTGATCGATACTCTGGATAAATATATCAATGGAGTGGATCTACTCGTGGCTTTCGTCGATCAATTGAACAGTCGTTTCCATGCATTAATTGCCCAATGTCAACAACTTCAGTTTGATTTTATCCGCTGTCGAAAGGACGACTTTCGTCTTTGCATGGCACTATTCCCGTCGTTCGTCGATAAGATCGGAGGATTAGCGTTATCCGAGCGTGATACTCCCGGTCAAATTCATGCGTTCTTATCCTTCTTTCCTTCGTTCGCTCCATTCAAACGTCTCCGTTCACTTCATTTTCATTACAACACTGAAGCTGCGGACTCGGATACAGTTGAAAGGGCCCTTTTATCGTTGGTCGACACCAATGTTGAAACTGTGTCGATCAAAGCATTGAATACAGCGACAAAAACTTCATTGTCTCGTGTGGTTCTTGGTCTTTTGGGCTTGCCAACACTCAAACGGCTTTCTCTTGCCTTCGAACTCGATGATCCATGTTGGGAACGTCTGACCTCTGCCTCCTCGAATGTTGAACACTTGACCATCTCGAATTTACATTGTGAATGGAAAGATCTTCAATCGATTTTTCGATGTTGTTCTCGTCTGAAGTATCTCAACATCCGATTGTCTGTTGCTTCAGACTATCGCTTTTTCCCTTATGGGTCATCAGTCAGAGCAAAAGTCGATATTGTCCCAATGAATACACTTCGCACTTTGATCTTGTACTTCGAGAAAGGTGATCGGACGACTTTTGATAGGTTGGCCCAACATCTTCGAGCTATGCCGAATCTTTCTCGTCTCGAAATGGATGCTCACAATGAATTGATCAAGGCAGGTGCCTGGGAAATTCTGATTCAGAATTCGTTGCCACTGTTGACGCATTTTCGTCTTCAAACAAATTCCTCTTGTCTTGAAGGACGTAATCTTGACAATGCAATCAACTCATTTCAAAGTTCATTTTGGATGAGAAAGAAAAACTTTCATATAATCATAACGAAGAACAAACAGTTGCCTCTCGATGGCCTCATCGTGGATCATGTACGTGGTCGGAGACGAAGTCAGTCGGATCCGAATTCCACGCGAATGGCTTATGGGCCGACCTTTCGCTGGTGGATTGCGGCCCAATCTTCGACGAACAACAATATTCACATCATGGACACCATTACGAGTTTGCGTCTCTCTGGCCAAGCTGCTCTTCCATCGGGTCAATATTATTTGAATAACGTCAAATATCTGTCGGTTGATTATCTAGATAAGACTTTACTTGAATGGCTAATGAGAAATGTCAATTGCTCACGAATCACTGAACTCGCTATTTCATTCTCTTACAAAGAGCCTGAGACGATCAAATCGCTTCTAACACGTACCACGAATCTCAACTCACTCGAGATTAATTTCAATCGTCTAATTAATTATCAGGGATCGCAGGCTAGTCGTCTCGGAGGAAACAATCGCCTCAAATATCTCGATATCTCAGACGAACAACACACTTTCAGTGAAGAAGATCTGCGAATAATTGCGCAACTCTTTCCGCACATAGAACATCTTGTGATCAATACGTTCGACTTAAACAACGTTCCGATGTTGAACGCATATTTGCCGTCTCTTCACAGTCTAACTTTGAAAATCGTCGATCCTCAGTTCAATCGTTCCTCACACTATGAACAAAGAAAAATGTGGGATGATCGACTGAGAAACAAAACAAGCTTTTTATTTCATCGCGAATCGACTTGGATAACAATTTGGATCGATGAAGCGACATTCGAAGAACCTTACTGGCGAACCTGCATGAAAGAATCACCATCACAATTGACACAAACTTCAATGAGCAATGCAGCGACTCCGAAAAGGAGATTCAATTTCAAATTTCCTTTCTTCAAATAGTTTCACTTCCAAAACACAAAGAGATTTCATTTATTCTTGACACAAAGCTTCTTGCAT
Organism: Sphagnum tenellum; assembly: GCA_963921925.1. Taxonomy (NCBI): domain Eukaryota; kingdom Viridiplantae; phylum Streptophyta; class Sphagnopsida; order Sphagnales; family Sphagnaceae; genus Sphagnum; species Sphagnum tenellum. The sequence goes on along the minus strand of CAWUHI010000326.1, from coordinate 2,706 downwards.
TGAATCTGATCTCTTCTCAGTCAACAAAGAAAAAAAGAACTCTGAGTGTTTCTCAAGCACCCGATCGATTCTTTTCTCGACTTTTTCTCCCATTAAATATTCTACCTTTTTTCGTGCCAAATTTCTCAGAGAATCCCACATCTTTTCTTCAAACTGTGGAGCGCCCATAACGGGGGGGGGGGGGCAACAGAAAATCTAAAACACCAATTGAAAGTTCAATGATGTAATAACAAAAGTCCAACATCGTACGTGAACTGCTGTATACGATAGCGTCGTTATTGCTCAACAGATTTGATAGATTGCTTCTCTTTGTTTGGCTTGCTCATGAGCACAAAAAAGATCTGAAATAAAAAAATGCATGTGTGCGCGAAAGACATCTGCAAATCTCACAAAGTGAGAAGCGAGAAAAATCGCCCAGACAGAGATGGATTTCCTAAAACGCGCATAAACGGCCAAAAAGTCGATGTTTTGGGCGTCTAGATGTCTGTCACAGAAAATGGCCAAGGAAATATTATTAGTCATGTTAATGCTTTCGAACAGATCTCTTTAACCGTTTTTTGAAATACAATTTTGTGTCCGCCTTTCAATTAGAACTTTGTAGCGTTTACGCGACAAAATCGAGAGGATCGTAATCGTGTTATTGTATTTCTAGATTTTTTCTATATCTATATTTTAACCTTGAATTTTGACCACATATCGCAGAAGTTTCCTAGAAACATTTCATGTGCCAATATCGACTATCTTCCAGATAGAAGACTCTTCCGATTTGACATGTCTAGCCATTCTTTGTTCTAGACCAGGTTTGTCAGAAAAAAATCAACTTCAATGTCCAGCATCAAAGAACTACGTACCAGGATCATCTACGTATGTTTGGTAGAATAATTTCAAGCCGTGTTAGGATGCTCCTACAGAGATACGGATCACGTAGGGCATTGTTGTATAGCCCTTTCGTAGTAGGAAAAATAACTTCTGATCGAAAATTGCGACATTCATATGGATGGAAGAGTATCAAGTTGTAATCGAAAATTTCTGAGCAACTCGATTCGGAAATGTTTTCCATTGAGTCCGTTGCGAAATCGATCTAGATTTATCCTAGAAGTTTCAGCTCGTGTACCCGAGGGAAAAATCATTGTCCCCGAATGTCCGTCTTGATTTTTTGTTACGCTGTGTCATCATTGAAGTTGTTGTCTGTAGCCTAGTCACTCTTGACCAGTGTTCTCATCGCTTGATCATCTCTCCTACTGGTAAATCCAGATGCGAGAGACGTATGTGAGCAAAGCTAAGAAGGACTTCAAGCTCAGCAAGGGCTTGGCATTTTGATGTCTTGATCCTATAGCTGTCTTTTCTTCATTCTGCAGGTTTTCTTTTTGTATTATTTTGAAATCTTTAATTGTGTTTTGCAAGAACTTTATTGCTTTCAAAGTTCTTTGGGGAGGGGGGACAATTGCCATCTCGGTCATTGAACCGAGGGGGGCGCTGCCCCACGAGATTTACGCAAGATTTTGAGACCGATTCAAAAGCGCTATCTGGGCTTTAAGGACAACAAGTTCTCCAACTCCTGCAAACGAGATTGTCATTATTTTCTGTTAAATAGTTGAAGTTTTCATTCGAACCAACTGAAGAATATCGAATTATTATTTGCTCACTGTAACCGTCTGTCATAATGGATTGAAAATATTATTAGTTTCTTTCATAACTATTAACTAAATAACAGCTTATATTGAAAATTTGCATACGATTTTTAGATCTACATAATAAATTGGAGAAAAACAGTAGACTTAGTATCAAATGAAAATTGTTTCATTGATGGTGTCTTATTTTGAACTGTTGTTGTTGAAAAACATGTTGTAAATAACAAAGAAATACAATTTAACTTTATTAAATTAGACTGAAAGGATGTATTTTTGAAAGTTGTAATTCTTGGACTAGCGGTTTGTTGACAGTTTCTAAGAATGATGGAAACTATTTTCATTAGTAAATAAAGAATACTTTTGTAGAAAATTAAATTTGCATTTTCAAAAGATTAGGTCGTTGCGATGATTTGTGACTGAGACATTGAAGAAATACGTACAGGGACATTTATTCTGATACACCTCTTTACAGTCAAAGTGACATTTTACACAGTGAAAAACACAAAATTAATTAAAATCATAAATATTGCGGCTGGCAAACTCCATTTTCCTAGAAATGAAATACAGATTCAGGTAATTCCATTTTTCTTGCTATTTCATTTAGCCTTTTTCGGTCTAACTTGCTAAGTTCAAGACTTTTAGCTTGTACCATTTTGTCTCTGCTTACTACAGTTCCGGCTTGAGAATCTCTATTCAGTGCAGTCAATGCTTCTGGAATGAATGATTTTGAAATACCACAGACATCAAAAATTGCGCCAATAGTTTCTTCTGGTTTCGATATTAAATTTTCATATGTTACTTCTGGAAGAGCGTAATAATGTCTGTTGCTCAGAAAAAAGGCATAAGGAGCAACGAAAGAAACGAAAGCCAATTCCAATAAACTTTTTCTGGTTTCACTTTTTCAGTAGTACTTTTGTATCGTCTGTATCCAAAAAGCCATTTTGCTAATTTAGGAAAATTTGAGTGTAAGTAGACAGTTTCTTTCCAAAGGGTTGTCTCATGCTTGATTTTATATAAAGAAATCATGCCCTTTTCCACATTTTCACGAAATTGAAATATGTGTGGTATTTCAGGG
>CAWUHI010000323.1:0-16698 GCA_963921925.1 Sphagnum tenellum | reverse complement strand
CCCGAAAGTGCCCACAGTACGGAGGTGTCCATATTGGAGAGGTTTTTGTTTTTTTCGTCCATCTTCACACTTTTCACAATGGGCATCATGAGGTGTCCGTTTTCTGACTACTGGAGCGCTCTTATCATCTTCTTTTCGACAACACCACTTCTTTATTTTTCATCTCGACATACACGCGCATACAGCGAAACTCATACTCGTTTGAAATAGTCAGTAATTGAGCTTTGTTTGGTCGCCATCGAGTCTAGATAGGCATCAGTCAATTTCAATTGAAGATCAGTGACCAATTTGTGAAGTTGAGGGTGCTCAACGGAGGCTAGTAGATGCAACTTGCGCAACATTTCAAGAGCCTCTGTCAACTTTGGTGGTGCTTCTTGTTTCTCTTCCCCCTCATTCTCTTCAGGGTGATCACCATCGATGAGTTCGACAAGGTGCTCGCTGTTGTCATTCCACTCGTTGAACACAGGGATAGCATTGTCAATATCCACAAATTCAGCGGCTGTGAGTCGATTACCACTGATACGAACATGGACGAGAAGATCATCAAGTTTCTTGAGTGGATCGTCTGAAGTATCATCAGTATCTAGCTCGTCCACATTTGTCTGTTGTCGAGCAGGAGACGGCGGAATAAAACCAGCAGTGCGAAATGTGTTGCGAATTGTGGTCGCAGTGACTTCATTCCACGAGGCTTGTATCCATTCAATGGCATCGAGTGCCGTCACCTTAATTTGATCGACACTGTTTATCGTCGAACATTGACCAATGATATGTTTGACGAGCATTCGACGGTAGTGGCACTTGAAAGAGTGAATCACACCCTGATCGAGTGGTTGCATTTTGCTTGTCGTGTTGGGTGGGAAGAAGACGAGCTTGATGTTCGAGAATTGAGTGTCGATCGGGTGACATGGAGCATTGTCTAGAAAGAGAAGAATATTTCTAGCACATCTCTTCATCTCGCTGTTGAATTCGTCGAGCCAGTCCAAAAAGAGTTTTGTATTCATCCACGCTGTTCGATTGGCACGCCAAGTAACAGGCAATTTAGCCACATTCAAATTTCTGAAACATCGAGGCTTGAGACTTTTACCTACAACAAAGTCAGTTACAACAATAAAGAAAAGAGAGCAAAAGAGTACCACCACTTACCGATTACCATTGGCTTCAACTTGTGAGTGCCTGTCCAATTTGAACAGAGCATGACTGTATATCGCTCCTTGGAGTTCTTGCCACCCTTACAACTGTCTTTGTTCAAGACGAGTGATCGATCGGGTGTAGCACGAAAAAATAAACCTGTTTCATCAGCATTGTAAATATTGTCCTCTGTATAACCATCGATGATTGTCGGCAGACGAGCTTTCCAATCGTTGGTGGTGTTCGTATTGACGCTTGCGCTTTCGCCAGATATTTGCCGAAATGCGATGTTATGTCGAACTCGAAACTTTTGTAACCACCCATTTGAGGCTTTGAATGCATCCGATGACAGTTGCAAATCTTCCGCAATCTGTCTGGCTTTCTCTTGAAGAATAGGGCCAGAAAGAGGAATCAACTTGGCTCGTTGGGCAGTAAACCATTCAAAGAGTGTTTCGTCAATTTGTTGGCCGGTCAAGTCTTTTAATTTTCGCTTGACACCTTTGTTGTTGTTTGTTGTAAAATCAGCATGGTATTCGTCGCTACGAGCCAGAATATTTGAGACGCTTCCCTTTGAAATCTTGTATTTCGCTGCCAGTTCGCGTGTTGACAAACCGTTATCGCCCTTCTTGCTGTCTTTAATCAAAGAGATTTTCTCTTCCAACGTCAGTTCGTGTCGCGACATCGTATTCAGAATGAACGTGCACACAGTCTCTTCTCTATCACTTTCAATTTTTTTTCGAAAGCGCACGTTATTTTCTTTCGTTCTTTTGTTTTGCCCACATTAGAGAGGTTATTTTTGCAGCAGGGACTGAAAAAAAGTGCCCACTGTCCATAAAACGGAGGTGCTCACATTACAGAGGTGCATTTCCAGCAAAAATCGCTCGGTGGGACTGCGGGGGGTGCCCACATAGGGAGTGTTCACTTTATAGAGGTGCCCACATATAGAGGTTATACTGTATATCAATCATGAGCGCTTTTTCGATTCACTTGAAATGAATGTTTCATTGTCTGCGAACTATAATTTTTAAACTGAAGAAGCCGACGGAGAACAGGAATGTGAAATACTTCCTGTTCTCACTTATATTGCTACTATAGTGGTCAATAAACCATTCTTGAATAGATACTATCGAAAATAAAAAAGACTTGAGATGGCCTGAGCTCTCCGCAGTACGACTGGATATCACCCGAGATGATTCGATCAACCGTCCGTTTCTATAGTTCGTACTTCTGAAGTTTCAGATTTCAACATTTCATCTCTGTTGGTAAAAACTCAAGACGCTGAGACTGAAGTCATGAGTGATAGTAAACAAAATGAGGTAAATGTGTTTTTCAAGCCCCTCAGTAATCTAGCAACAATATTATAGACTCCTCGAAAGCTTGCAACGAATAACAACGAAACGACTTCCGTTCAAGTGACGCAGTACACGCCGCCACAGAACCGAAAAGGAATTCAACCAAATGCAGCATCTTCTTTCACGATGACAAGAAGAGAAAAGGGCTCCGAGAAGAAAAGAATTGAACGAGCAAACGAAACTTCAGGAGGAAAAGAAAAGCGAAACGAAAAGAATCGCCGTGACGCCCGCAGAAAGCAGTAACGCATAAGGAGAACGCCTAAGTAGGCAGCAAGTGGTTGACAAGCCTCGAAGAAGTAACCGGACTTCCGAACAACATCAACTACAACTCGATCAACAGCAAGTGAACGACTTAACGCGTAGAAGTAAAGCGACGGCTGAAGAGAGAACTGCACGCAGCAGAAATGATAGTCGACGTCGCATTCAGCTTACGGTGGAGAAGAGAAACAATCCACCTGTAACAACATGGCCAACGCTTATTTCTCAGCAAGTCAAAAGTCTGTGTCTCAGTGACTTTTACAAGAGGATGTCGATGGACAGCCTACAAGAACACGTGCGCTTAGTTTGCAATTCACGACACAACAAAACAGTGATGCACAAGATGTTGCTTCCTGAGATCGATGGCACTCTTCTCAAGCCTCATAACAGTCTTTATTGAACGATTCCTGGGACTGAATTAGTACACTCGCAAGGCACCGATTTTGACGAAGAAACGGATTTTTCTAGTGCACAAGATGAGCCTCCTCATTTTTTAAAATTTTTCCTGAAAAATGCCATTTTCCAGCGCACCAAAAACATTCGCTTCTGAGGAATGCTACCTATCTGATATCAAATGGGCGTATTTTGTACCGCGACGGTTGGCTACAACGGGAGAGTCACTCTGATGTTGACTGCCGAATGTGTCACGAATGCTGGTTTGCTACATCAAAGGGAAAGATTTTAAAGTTTTCGCCTACCAACAGCATGTGGGTGGATGACATACCTGATCAACGGAAAGGACCCACCATTCCCGAGCAGAAGTTGATTTCTCGTTACCATCACAACAATTGCATCATCAAACTGCACTCGCAAAGGCAACTACATAAGTTTGCCGCAAAATCTCTCGAACATTGCCACCAGTCTTCATTTCCCCAAAACGAGCTTTGTGCGACGATCAAAATTAGCTTCGTCGGTTCTTCCAAGCCACCTCGCCATCATCGGATCGTCTCGCCGAACGCCAAGAACATCGAACAAGTACTGAACAGTTTTGAGGAGAACAAAAAAATGAGTGCACCAAGTGGTAACCCTCAAATAAATGCACTTTCGAGTCAAGTCAAAGCAGTCAGAGGGAAAGTAATGGGTTCGGTGCAGTTTCGATCTGCCCTGCGCACTCAAATCCATGTCTTGATTTTCAACGAGGGTTTGCCAAGTATCTTACCATCAATCCTGCGGACATAAACAGCAGCGTAGCTCTCTACTTCGCCTGAGTTAATCTTGATCTAGGCAGGATCATCCCAAATAACCTTCCAAATGAGAGGGCTGAAAAAATTACATCCCATCCTGTGGCGACGTCTAAGTGCTTCCATCGACTCATCATAACGGTTCTCGAATCAATGAGTGCTGGGATCGATCAAGGTGTGCTTTGGGACAGTAGAGAATCAAAGACGTGGCTCGTTGCATCTTCGCATGCTCATTTAGCTGGAACATAATTATACATCTACTCAACTCCGCGAGAACATCAAAGGCGAACGCTTTCGAAATAATCTCAGAGACTAACCTGAGGACATCATCAATGAAAATATAGATCATTTGTAGCATATGTTAGTTTGTTGTCGAGAAACTTAAATGAATTTTATTTGCTCAAGAGTAGGCCTAGTTGCGAGTTAGCTGTCCAAATGCACGTTTTCTGAATATTTCGCTTTTGTGTGAGTGAATACATGTAATTGAAGTAGCATGAATGTCAATAGTGCATTAACCCTCTTTTTCAGATAGTTCATACACTATCATGTCGCGTCCATTGACGACAGCAGAAAATGTTGAGACTAGTGAGACGGGTGAGTGCTATTTTCTCGCTATCTTAAAGTTAAACATTTTCTACACAGTGAGCGCTTCAATCGATAAGTTACCTGCATCGTTGCTTCGGCCTCTCGATCTCATATACGAACTTCGAAGAGACAAAGAAAGAGAACATCAGACGGCTAGTGTGCGAGTCGAACGTGCACAAACGCACTTCGACCTACTACAAACACACGAAGGGCACACAGTGCAAAGTAGGCAGAATGCACATGCATCGAGAAATGCTTCCGATGTCAACCATTGGTCCAGAATCGGGCGAAATACGGATGCATCGCTCACACCCGATGATCAAGAACTTCACTCATTCCATGTCTTTATTCAAGCCTAAAGTCGATCTGTCAACACCACCACAAGATGACAAGTTATATTCTCGTGTCAAATCTTTATCGAGCCCAGTCATCGCTAACATTCTGAAATGCCAAGCGATCAACTCGATTAACATATTTCTTCATACACGAGATGTTCCTGGAGTCATTCAGCTATCTACCAAAGCTCTCGATTCGGCTCATAGCCAAGCCTGCTATCTTTTAGATGGTAACATTTTTATGGTGTTACCTGGTATTATCGGTTCAATGGAATATTTAGCTGAACTATTTTGACAAAAACATATTGAGCAGACCAAGCCCGTTGCCAAGAAAAAACTCTTTTCATCGATTTCTTCTTCAGATTCGCCGATAACGAGGACAACTGCCTCATCTCCTTCGATTCGACCCGGTGCTGCACCATCCACTCTTTCTTCTCTTCCTGTTTCTTCTCGACCGTCGGTCCAAATGACTCCGGCTGCTCATCATTCAATAAGTACCAAAGCAATTTCCAAATGGGCACTGAATAAGGAAAAAGAGTTGGCAATTATAGATTTAAAGATCCAAGAAGGAAAAGAATACACACTTACGTTTTCCTTGTTGGCTGATTCGGCGACCATCGTATGTCACTGCACTGCGGAGCGAGGCTTTCGATGTCAAAATGCGACGGCCAGTCACATTTCAACTTATCCAACTACTATCGTCATGTACAAACCATGAAGTGTAGCGTCTTCGAACCAAGAAGTCGCATTCTCCTTCAAAGCATCGAAATGGAAACGACAGGGATAATGGAGAGAGCACATTAACCAAAGATCACCTGCCGTCACCTTCCGCTCAAGGCAACAAACGACCTTCTTCTTCTCAAGCGAAAGTGGAAGAAACAGTGAAACGACCACGGCTACTGCAGAATTGAACATAGAGTCTTTTCTGTGTGTGGATAGTCTTTTGGGCACCCTAGTTTTCATTTCCATGAAGTATTAATTATTTTTGTTTGTTTTTATGATACATTAAACAGAAACCGAATAGAAACTCAGCAGGAGAACTTATGCGAATTCGAAAAAGAGTATTCGCCTTTTCCAGAGTTGGATGTTAAAGTTGACGGGCAGTGGATTGTGTTCTAATTTGGTAAATTCATAATACCCTCATTGGCTCGCTAAAATATCACCTACCTTTTTTTACCTCAAGGTCATTTAGATCTTTAGATATGTGAAATACAAATGTCGACCTTTGAACTTCAGAGTCCTATTCTCTCCAACACTCCTTCCACACTGTAAAAAAAGTTCGGAGAATAATAAACCCTTGAAAAAAGTTTTTGAAATTCAAAAACCCTTGAGATAGTTTTAAAAAAGGAAAGAGGGTTTTTAGGTTACATTCAAAAACCATTTTGGGGTTTATTACTTTCAAATACCCTTTAAGGGTTCGTGAGACGTTGCAAACTCTTAAACCCTTAAGGTTTATAAAAAGTTTCTTAAACCCTTAAGGTTTCTGAAACGTTTTATAAACCCTCAGGGTTCAAGAGTTTGCAACGTCTCACGAACCCTTAAAGGGTATTGGAAAGTAATAAACCCCAAAAGGGTTTTTGAATGTAACCTAAAAACCCTTTTTCCGTTTTTAAAACTATCTGAAGGGTTTTTGAATTTCAAAAATCCTTTTCAAGGGTTTATTATTCTCCGAACTTTTTTTACAGTGAAGGAAACACATCTTCAGATTTAGCTCAGGAATATAAAGGGAAATCATGTGGATGTGTTGACCTAGGTAAAACCTATGTCAGATGAAAAATAACTCGAAGCTCTTACTACCTAAGTAAAAAATATAGATAAAAAACTTCAAAATCTGGACACATGTATTTCGTAGCTCATCTCTTTTGTTTTTGCGCGAGTCATCAATGAAAGAGAGGTCCTGAGTATTTAATGTATATCGGTGAGTATGAATTCATTTTCGCAAAATATTTTCCTTTTTTTGAACATATTCTGTTCGAAAATAAGCATACAAGCACTGTTTTCTGAGAACTGAAAAACTTATAAGCCATACATGTATCCATGAGTGTGTTTTTCACTCAGTATCTTATTCTTATCTTTAACACGTCACATTTCGATGTTAGCAAACAAGCTTTGGTCATCCTTTGTTTTGCGCTTGTCCGTTATCAGTTTATATTCATTATCACTATAAGGACACATTTTGAGAGTGAGTTAGAAGCAGAATAAATTCCAACACCATATAGAAATACCAGTCTATTTCTTATATCAAGTAAAAACTGTGATATTGAAACATCAATGGCAACTCCAAGCAAAAGATCACTTCGACAACCTATGAACATGACTCAACATTTTCGTTTGGTTTGGTTGAATGAAAACAATGATAACTTCAACAATTCTATCACACAGTTGCAGCAAGTAAGCAACTTAATTAATGCATTCGACAATGCTGATGAATGTATTGATTTTGTCAGTGACATGACAGAAGACATCGTCTTTATGATTGTCTCGGAAACATTGTGCCGAAATATTATGCCAGTTCTTCAAGATATCTGTCGAATAAAATTTGTCTATATTTTCTCTCACAATCATACACAGCTTCAAAACCTGAACAATGAATGGTCCAAAATTAAGGGTGTATACATGGATATTGCATCGATCTGCGACGACCTTCAAACGGCTTCGGAGACATGGGATCGTAATACACTTTCAATTAACCTCATCAAACAAACTGACCGACTATTCGATGAAGAGTTGAACACATTGGAATGCTCTTTTATGTATACGCAAATACTGAAAGAAATCTTACTTACCATTAATTTCACACAAGAGCATATTGATCAATTCTTAACGTATTATAAAGAGCAATTGCCCAACAATACTACTAGCTCCCATGATGTTAAAACGATTAAGACTGAATACTATCATAAATCACCAATTTACTGGTATACGCGGTCCACTCTTCTGTACACCACGGTCAATAGAGCTTTACGTTCAATGGATGTTCGTCTTATTGTTAAGTTAGGTTTCTTTCTTCGCGATCTTCATCAGAATATCGTTGAATTACATATTAAACAGTTTACTAAACAAAGTCATTTGAAACCATTCACTGTGTATCGTGGTCAAGGTTTGTCTCAAACAGACTTCGATCAGTTGAAAAACGCACCAGGCTGCTTGTTGTCATTCAATAGTTTTTTATCAACAAGTTATGATCGAGCAGTATCCTATTTCTATGCTGAAAGTAATGTACGTGATCCCAATCTTATAGGTATTCTTTTCCAAATATCTGTTGATCCATCGATAGCTAAAATATCTTACGCCAATATTAACAATGAGAGTCAATTCCAACAAGAAGAAGAGATTTTATTCTCAATGCATTCAGTCTTCCGTGTTGGACAAGTGAAACAATTGAGTGACAATACACGAGTTTGGCAAATAGATTTGATACTCACAAGTGACACTGATCCACAATTGTGTCACTTGATGAAACGGATTCACGAAGAAACATCATTAGGGGCTAAAGGATGGTTTCGACTCGGTCAGTTACTTATTAAGTTGGCTCAGTTTGACAAAGCAGAAGAATTATATAATAGCCTGTTAGAACAAACTACTGATCAGGATGAAAAATCATTTTTACTGCATCATCTTGGAATAAATAATTGTTTCCAAGCAAACTATACAAAAGCTCTCGATTATTATGAAAAAGCGCTAAATATTCGAGAAAAAAAACTTCCAGCAAATCATCCTGATATAGCTACTTTGTGCAACAATATCGGAAGTGTATATGATTACATGAGTAACTACTCTCAAGCACTCAAGTATTATGAACAAGCACATGAAATCTATAGAAAAACTCTCCCTACAGATCATCCGAATTTGGCTACTACTTATAACAATATCGGTCGTATGTATAAAAAAATGAATAAGTTCTCCGACGCACTTACATATCATGAAAGATCAGTTCAAATCAAAATGAAAATCCTTCCAAAAAATCATCCCGATTTGGCTGCCTCTTACAACAATATCGGTAGTGTATATCATAGCAAGGGCGAGTATTCCAAAGCACTTACATATTATGAAAAAGCACTCGAAATTTTTCAAAAAAGTCTTCCTGCAAAGCATCCTCATTGGGCTGCCTCCTTCAACAATATCGGTAGTGTTTATGACAGCAAGGGCGAGTACTCCAAAGCACTTACATATTATGAAAAAGCACTTGAAATTTTTCAAGAAACTCTCCCTGCAAAGCATCCTCAGTTGGCTGCTTCCTTCAACAATATCGGTAGTGTTTATGACAGCAAGGGCGAGTACTCCAAAGCACTTACATATTATGAAAAGGCACTCGAAATTTTTCAAGAAACTCTCCCTGCAAAGCATCCTCAGTTGGCTGCTTCCTTCAAAACTATCGGTAGTGTTTATGACAGCAAGGGCGAGTACTCCAAAGCACTTGGACATTATGAAAAGGTACTTGAAATTTTTCATGAAAATCCTCCTGAAAATCCTCTTATTTTGGCTACTTCTTATAAACATGTCGGTAGTGTTTGTGACAACCTGGGAAATTATTACAGAGCAATTGAACATTATGAAAAAGCACTTGAAATCTTTGAAAAAATTCTTCCTGAAAATCATCCTTATCTGGCTGCTTTTTACAATAACATTGGTGATGCTTATCACAACATGGGAAACTATTCAAGAGCACTTGAATATTATGAAAAGGATCTTGAAATCGCGAAAAGAACACTTCCTGCAACTGATCCTGATTTGGCCATCGCTTACTACAATGTCGGACAAGTTTATATAGATATCAATGAGGATAAAAAAGCGCTTGAATATTTTGAACTTGCTTTAGATATTAAACAACGTTCATCACCTCCTGCTGATCCAAGTATCGAAGCTCTGAAAGAAAGTATTGAATTTCTCAAAAAGAAATTGTGAAAGATGTTTTTTTTAATGTCGTTGTTAAAATAAATGAGCTATAAAAGTGAAGAATGCTACTGTGATAGTGGGAAAACATCCACGATTAAAGGAGAAAATTTTTATTTCTTCTTTTATTTAATATTCAAGTCGAAAATTCTGATAATTAGATCAATGTCAGGTTCTTGTATAATCAACTCAAATATTGGTTTAGTTTGTTACATGATCAAATTAAATCATGTGAAAGATAATGAGTCTCGCTGATCATACAAGAAGTTTTCGGTTACGAGATAACTGTTTATTCGAAATAAACTGAAAAATACGAAGTAATGTTCTCTCTGACGTATGCATTACGAGATGTCTTTTCTGGCTTGTTGGTAAAAAAACGGTATGCTGAAGTTGCATCGAATGAATCATTCCTGCATATTTCTTCAATCATTGTTTTCTTTGCTTCGAGACGTTCGAAGGAATGTCGGTTATTTTTATACAAAATAATGAAGCTTGAAAAGCAAATAGAGAACAGAACAGTATGTCAATATTTATCTAGGTATAATCCATTTAATTGATGGAAATCATGATTTTTTTCTCTCATCGATTTTTCGGGGATTGTTTTAAAGCATGCAAATCAATGCAACAATGTAAACATGTGACGAATGAGTCAGATAAGTAAAATGTTCGAAGATTCCATTTCGTTTTGTCTCCCCAGTACACTATTTATGGACGACGAAAAACAAATACGATTCAATCACAAAAAATACAGATTTTTTTGGTGTCTAGAACTGAAACAAAAATTCAAAATTTTCTTTCACAAGGTGCAACTGATTCTGATCGAATATATCAGCTGAATAGCATCAAGATTTTCGTTTCAAGAACATCGTTTATCAAGTGCCAGTTACAGTCATTGATAACGGATTATTTGTATTTTTGGATAGTATACAAAAAGTAGTTTCACCTTTTGTACGAAATTTTACTTTCAACAATCGGCCGATCACATTCGCGACCGATTGCAAAGGACTAGCACTAGAACCGTTACGAATTCGATCGATCATCTGTGAAATTATCGATTGTGATGAACTCGATGATCGTTTGTGTGCAACTGCAGAACGCATCGATTAAAAATAACAAAAATCTTCATCAATATGGCAAAACTCGCACAGGAATTCAATCAAATTCCAGAAGAAATGATTTCAAATAGTATCTCTTCACAGAGAGAGAATCATCACCATTAAACTCTTAGTAGTATTTTGGAAAGTATCGATTTAAAAACAATAAATATGCATGACAAAATCGAGTTTCTTATTTCTCAAGCAAATCTGCTTCGTCCAAAATAGTGCGATCAGTCTAATGTGGCCAAGCAAACAGATTCTGATTGTATATTACACCGTATCGATGTCACAACACAAAAAACCTGGGAAAATAGTTAAATTATCATTCATAAACTAAATGTTCTTCTTCGACAAACAATTGAATTGGGCGAGTACACTGTACCTCAATTTTTCGTTATGTTATCCGATCGAGAAACAGGATTAAATCCAGAAATCTCTTTCAACTTTCCTTTAACTTTTACTTCTTCTGTGAATGTGATGATCAATAACATCTGGCATATCATCCAGGTTATAAAGTGACACAACCACGTGAATTTCTTAATAGATACGGATCGTATCTGAAAGGTACATTAAATGTATTTAAACATGTTATCTCAAAAAGCAGTACTGTTATACCTTTTTTGGGAGTGCTCGATAAACGAATTCGTGTGCCTGATTTTCTGCAAAAGAAACAATTTTATGATGATATCAACCAGAAATTCGATAGTATGGATCATCTCTTGGACAATCTACGAGAGAAAACCGGAAGCGAGACGCAAGCGGTTCTCGATTCGAACAATATTAATTTACACAAGATTGATCGTTTTCTACAGAAATCTGATAAACATCGTACATTGGCCAATTTATACCGAACGACAACAGAAAATGGTGAAGTTAGATGGGTATGTGTTCATCGTTATAAAAAAAAACATAGTGATAATAAAATCCAACAATTGACAAAAGAATTTCGTCGACTAGGAGGTGAAATCCGAGGTGATACAGCAGGGGTAGAAAAGAAAGGTCGAAAGAATCTAAATGAATTAATCGATGTTATTGGTAATGGTCTACCTTTAGTTACACTGTATTTGAGTGATATTAAAGCACGTAAAACAGTCTTGAACAAACTACTCAATGTAATGCGTGATCGAAATTTGATCAAACATCTTGAACTTAATTCGATTACAGTTGTGTACCTATGTAATTCGCTTAAGACACCGCATGGACTTATCGAAAAACTCGAGAAAACATTAAGTGATAAGCAGCATCTTAGTATCAGTTATGGGTACTCCCATGGGAAGTCAACCACTAAAACTTAAAGTTCTCAGAAAATATTTTCATAGGTTCCAGTTTGTGAAGCTTTTTTCGCTGATCATTTTGGCAAAAAAAAGTACCCCACTTGACCCAAAAATGACGGTGCTAGGGTCAAAATACTGAAGAACGTCAAGTAGCTTTCGCCACTTGACTTTTTTCAGTATTTTGACCCTAGCATCGTCATTTGTTGATGAAATGGGGAACAACTTTATACCAAAATGATCAGCGTGAATAGCTCTATCAACTATGACCTATGAAAAAAAATTCTGAGAGCTTTACATTTTCATCATTGGCTATTAATATATGAAAAGTCGATGGGCATAATTCAAAATGGCTATATTACAGCAGCATGCGGCATAGCAGGTTTCGTAGCCCGGAATCTGCTCTACAAAACCCTATGAATCGCATTCAAAACGCAGTGATAAAATCGTGCTTGAAACGCGACACAAAAAAGGGAAGGTCATCCGCAAATATATCTTCCAAATTTGATCTGTTTGAGCTGAAAATTGCAGCACAGAGCTATTTCAATGGGAGAAATTACATAGCACACTCTAAAACGAATTCTAACTTCATTTCGGTCTCGCTCGGGGTCTCTGAAGACCAACCTCGGCGGGTAAGTTTTTCTGACATAAGCATTTATCGAACGAATGGTATGCAGCTCGGATTAAATATCAAAGGGTTATCGTAGAGAAGTAACTGTGAAGTCCATCTATAGAATATCCACCCACGGTGTGGACGTATGAGTCATCAAAACTCACTGAGTGCCTGAATCAGCAGTCAAGCTGAAAAGATAAAGTTATCAGAAAATATTTTCGTGGATCACAGTTTGTAGAGGTTTTTTTGCTGATCATTTTGATATAAAAGGGTTTCCAATTTCATCAACAAATAACGGTGCTGGGGTCAAAATACTGAAAATAATTCACGTAGCTAGAGCCGTTTGACGTTTTTTCAGTATTTCGGCCCTAACAACGTCATTTTTTGGTCAAATGGGGTATTGTTTTTTATCAAAATGATCAGCAAAAAAAACTCTACAAACTGTGACCCACGAAAATATTTTCTGATAACTTTATCTTTTTTCTCTGGCGCTAATCGCTCGTTTTTCACAGTGAGTTATTTGTGGCAGCATTTTTCAAAAAAATCTTGTTTTTTTGTATTTCTCATTCAGGTTTGGACCAAGTCACTAGTCTATTCATTCACATATAAATTTCACTTGTCATACTCGAAATACATTTGTTCTTTCTCTCTCAGATGATAACTTCAAATATCCACCGTTGACATTGTATAAAATTCGTTGACTTTTACCCCTCGATCTTCAATAAGAACGTTATCCGACAAGTGTTCATATTGGTTCATCACTTCATAAGAGCACCGCCGTATTCAATAGGGTTGTTTTTTTATCTCGTCTGGCAATTGTTGTACTACGCATTCATTGTTTAGGGACGTCGTGATAGAGTGGCACGAGGATTACGAGCAACATCTTATACATGGCTTCTCGCCGATGAAAAAGGCTTCGTTTCGCAATTCATTCAAAAATTCGGTATTGGAGGATCGAATGACGGCATCAATCGATACCAAGTTGTCTTTTATTTATTTCTTCAATTTACTTATATGCTCGTTTCGATTTTACCGGTTTGCTGGTGGTATTATCGATACATGTAAGTGACTAAAGACGAAGATTTCGAAAACGATCCGATTGCTATTTTCTAGCTATAGGTACGTCAATATCATCTTTCTTTGTTCGATATTTCCCGTCAGTGTTTACAATGGAGCCTCGTTTTGCATCGGTAAGATCGTGAATGTTTGAATTCTTACTATATTTTTTTTGTCCTAGATGTCTTCTCTCGTCGCTATATCAAAGTCTCGAATTATTACATGATTATGATGATTCCGATGGAAATGAGATGGTTTCATGTCCGATCCGAAAGGCATTTCACGCTGCTGACACTCTTTCGAAGAAAACAACTTAGAAAAAAATGAGTTTTTCATATTCGCCTGGATCATTCGATATATTCTGTTTTGACCTTGTTTTGTTCATTTTAAAATGAGAATAAATCAAAAATATATGTTTATTCATGATAGGCAAGTAAAGGAATAGAGGGAGAATAAAAAAGAATGTTGTCCAGACGAAGGTAGCGCGGAAAGCCTATTGAACGACCACTACTAGCCATGTATTGAGCTCGGTTGGCTATCGAATACAGTGGACGGCGGCGAATATGACCGACGGTGAGAATAGTTTGATCATATCGCATATTGATTCAAATATTGTCCTGGATAATTTGACACCATTCACTATCTGTCGAATCAGGATCAATGCATTCAATATCCACGGGCAGGGACCGAGACGGGAAGCGGATTTGGTGCGAACTGAGAAAGCAGCTATGTTTGTTAGGAAAAAAAATGAGAAAAGTTGTTGAAATTTCGTTTAAGTTGCATAGCGCCCGGTCCCATCGTAAAGCTCGTCTTCTCCTACGTCACTTCTACTTCTCTAAAACTCGACTGACTCGTGCCAACTTCACTGTATTCATTTGCCCTGTGTACATAATAAAAGTAATATTATATTTTCTCGCATCTGTACTATCAAGTTATATTTACTATGGGGTCTATCGTTACCAACTACTAAGATAATCAGCTACATTCTTCTCCTAGATGTCAGAAACACTCCTTGCCTGAATTCAACTCGCTTGTTTTAAATCTCGGATTCGACCACTGTAAACAGCAACACACAATAGGACATAACTTCCACGGAGCTACTAAACAGCAATATCCTATTTTCTCCCGAAAAAAAAACGCCCGACGTTTCATCAGGCCATACTAAAACATGCCACGTATTCTGACCACATTGCTTTGATTCAGATTCGGTCTCAACAATCCACTAACGATCTTCTCCGGAAAGTTTTTCTTCTTCTCTCTTTCTATCAAAACAACATAGTTTTGCTTTAGATTGGTCACGGATAAACGATTCACGATGTTCATCGAACCGTTTTTCTTCTTCGGTTTCTCTGCCTAACCTCATGGATCTCTTTTCCTTCGTCGTCGACAATCATACGACGCTATCCGTGAGTAACTTTTTCGTTCTTGTTCTCTGTCGGACCCACATTTCTTTCTCTTACCATAGTAAAAAAAAGAAGATATACGCTGTTCAGCACGTGCGTTTTTTGTTTTTCTATTACTCTCCCTAACAACATTACTTTCATATCATTTCGCCCAACGAACAAAGAACGACATACAAGGTTATTTTTTTCCTCTTATCTATCCATGTAACCACCTTTCTTTTTTTCCGATACGTCGGCGCAAAATCATCGGATGATAACCTTCACTACGTTTTCACCTATTCGAACTCTCTGTTTCCACGACACTGCGTTATTTTTCCACGGTCGTCGACCAACGATCTTCGGTCACCATAGGTGAGTTTTTCTTTTCTTCTCTATTTCTCTCTAACCACATGATATTCTTTCAGATTTCACCGCCGAAACAACGATCTTCCATGATGATCGGTGAGTTCTTTTTCTTCTTTCTTTCTTTCGAACAACATGATTTTCTTTCAGCTTTGTCATTGACAAAACGATCTTGGATGTTAATCGGTAAGCTTTTTACCTTCTCTATTTCTATCTAATCACATGACTTTCAGATTTTTCATCGACAAACGATCTTCGATTGTGACCGGCGAGTTTTATTTTACCTCTCTATTTCTCTCTAAACACATGGAATTCTTTCAGATTTATCGTCGACAAAGGATCTTCCACGGCCATCGGTGAGTTTTTCTTCTCTCTTTTCTTCTCACGACATGAGCTTTCAGATTTTTCATCGAGAAAAGAGCTTCGATTGTATCAATTAGTTGTGTCTTTTTTCGGCTTTTTTCTAACCACATCACTTTCTTTCTGATTTCTCCTGAACAAACGGTCTTCGTTGTTCCTCAGTGACTTGTTTTTCTTCTCTATTGCTTTGTAACCACTTGCCTTTCTTTCGAATTTTTCACCAACAAACGATCTTCGATGGAGATCGGTGAGTTTATTTTTTTGTTCTCTATTGACTTCTAATCACATCACTTTCTTACAGATTTGATCTTTATTCAAAGTTCATAACACGCTATCAGTATCGAAGGGTCATCAAAGAAAATATACATAGCTCCAAGTTCTTATAACACACTATCTACTTAATTAACAACACCGAAAAGGAGAAAAAAGATAACAATTTAATGAATCAATTGCGTCTATATAAACATCTGACGTTGTCCACCAATTGATCGGCTGCCTCTCGAATAGACAATCCAAACGATCCAGCCAGAAACTGACAAATTCTTGCTACAAAATTGCCATAAATTTGGCCCCTCTAGGTGTTTCCATTCCCTGTTGTCCCGTTCAATAACATTCTTAAAAATCAAGGAATGTATGCAACTCGAATAATAGAATATACATTCAAGAATTTCTTGGGAATGTAACAGATTCAATAATATATGAGTATGCGACAACTAAACAGTAAAATATGTGCATAGTTCATCTCACTGCGAGTGTCATAATAAATTCCATTTCTATTTTTACATTTCTAATCCTATTTTCCTAAAAGGTAAGTCCAAGCCCAT
>CAWUHI010000322.1:0-13965 GCA_963921925.1 Sphagnum tenellum | reverse complement strand
CATCAACACCAACTACGCGACGCCATCGAAGCAGCAGAGGAGGCTCGGCTCATCGAAGCACCTCCGGCAGTCCGTGGTCGAATTCAGACAATGCCAGATTTTTACCCATCTTCCCCAACACTTGAAGCATTGAATCAAATTTGAAGTTAGGCTGGTCAATTTCAAACGACCGCCACGGCATTTTACAGGTGAAGCCGTAATGCTGCTGGATCGGTCCCAAGCCCGACCACTCTTGATGGATGCCGCAAGGCTGAAGTCTCGAGTAAGCAGAGGGAGGCTATGTGGTTGTAGTTTTTTCTCCAATCATAACCCTCCCCCAGGTCTCAGTTGAAGTTCTCGATAGCATATCCGCTTCTAGATCGAAACTTCCACCAAACATTTTGAGCAATTAGATTGTCTGCGATCGCGACACGATGACTGAGTTTCATCGTCGTCTGCGACGACTGCATTCTGGACTATATTCAAAGAGTCCTATTGCCGACATAGAATCATGTCGCACCGACCCGCACCCGCGAACGTCACCTCATCAGCGAAACAAAACCACCAAGACAAAAATAAAAAGTCAACACCACACCGTCATCACCCCTCTCGCACTCGCACTCGGTGCTCACACACCCGTGCCTACCACATTCATTGAGCTGTTGGCGTAGCCTGACACGCCCATGCTAAATCAGGTCCGATCGTGCAACGTCCTCTTCAGATCTTTGGAACAATTGTCGAAAGAAGAGCTTCAGTGGCCGGTCGGTACGGGCAGAGGTATTCACCTCGAAGCGGCCCCGCGTGGCAGCCCCACGCAATTGGCTGACAATCGTTCCCGTGCAGTGTGACGTACCACACTATGTCGCGTACGTCATGGTCCGGAGTCCAGCTGCACGTAACACATCCGACCTCAACACAGCTTAATCAATCATCACACCGCTCCAATCTTCCTCGGTCAACACACGCCCTCGTCGTCGCCAAAAACACCGCCGAACGAACACCGCAATTCGACTCAGAAGGAAACTTCTCACTCCCAATGCAACGACTCACCCGCGATGATGGCCCTCGCGACCCAATTGACTGGAGCTACATCGTCAACACGTCACGTACATTGTACAAACTTCCCAAGCTCACGAACCGCGTTCTTCGCCGTATCGTCACCTTCGCGAAAAAGTTTAACACCACTATGTCACCTGACGACAAGTATTGCGCAACTCACGCCGTCTACGTCCTCTTCCACACCAAAACATCGTCCTTCTACGTCGGCGAAACCTCCAAGACGGGACAATTTCGCCTTCAACAACACTGGTACGATCGTACGAAACGAAAAGATGTCTCTGCAATGACGCAATTCATGCAAAAGACTATGGACAAACGAGCAGACGTCTGGCGAGAGTTCCGCGTCATCCCCATCGCCGTCAACCTCACAAACGATTCCGAACGGAAAAGTATTGAAGCTGACACCATCCACTTCCTGCGTCAGGGCCAGATGCAGTCCAAGTGCCTCAACCGTTTCGTGGCGTCTCAAGCACGTCGCAAACGTCATCAACCACCGCCTGCGGGCGCTCCTACTGGCAACCTCCCTCAGCGACAACCACTGGAGCCAACCCTTCAACACGTCTTGGCAGCCCCGGCTGAAAACCGGTACCAAATCCTGTCATCGATGTCAACCTCGAAAGTCAAGCGTCTGCTACAGACAGTGAGCAAGGATGCTCCTGTTGCACAAACGCTACGGGAAGTACGCCGCGAAAAGTTCAACACCAAGAAGAAGGTTTCAAAGAAAGACCCCACGCTCGTCGTCACTTGGAGCACGAAGAAGCTGGCAAACGCCAACATCAACGCAACGTTCCGAGCAAGCGGCGACACGTGGCCGTTCGACCAGAAACTAATCGCGAACGCACGCATCACCTATCGACTAAACCGAGCAGCAGGCCCCCAATTCCGCAACTACATCGACGCGTCCCTCAACATCAACGCATGCAACATTACGTGTGACTGTGCTAACGTCGCATCCGAATTCAAATTCGGCGACCACGTTCTCACCACCGATGCATCCGTTCTCACACCGCTAATCGATTCGCAACACCGCGCAGCCATCGAGGCTCTCATCCACGTTCACGGCCCCAACTACAGGTTCTCACTGTCATCGCTGCAAACCTTAGCAGCAATCCACGACAACCTGGACAGCTTTGTGGCCCAAGTCGCTCGGTCAATGAAAAAGAAGGTAGACGTTGCACGTGAAGCGTGCAAACCTTGGCTTGACCACATGTACACCAAACTCTCCGAGCAATTCAACGTGTTAGCGTACAACCAACACATCCCCATCAAGAAAGTGCTAGAAAAAGCCCACGAGAAGTATGTCATCGCTCCAGCTGACAAGGCGCCTCAAACCAGTGTCATCTGGTGCAAACGCCTCTACTTCGATACCGTATCCAAACACCTAACAGCACCGACGTTCGCAGTTTCAGAAGATACTCCGGCTTGTGTCGTTGGCAAGCACGAGGATCTCGCAAAGACTTACGGGAAAAAGGGTCACCCCGTGCTCCCCTACCTGTACGTCCTCGCAAAACTCCACAAACTCCCAGCAGCCACGGGTCCGATTCCCCCAAGCAGACCCATCATCGGAAAGTCATCGAGAAACACGCCTTCAGGTGAAACCTACGGGCGCAGCGGCATGAACTCCTTGTCCGAAGTAAACAAGCAAGTCTCAGCCATGGTCAACAACCTCATCGACCTCATCATACTCGACGATTCTCAACGCGTGGTTAAGAAGTGCTGGATTGTACGCACTGTGGATGAATTCGTTGACTCCGTCGGCCGCGAGAACAAACTCTCCCGCATGTCCACAGCAGATTTCGCCGACCTCTACACGAATCTTCCACACGAAACCCTCATCGCCAAACTCCACAAAGGTATAGACATCGCAAGCCGCATCCTCGCTCGTCAATTCCGAGTCGGCGAACACGATATCTCTCGCATTCACTTCAACTCAACAGGCAAATGGTCCCTCTGCGATCCTCTACGAGCATCCAGTGACCAATGGAACTGTCATCGACTCAAAGAACTCGTTGAAAAACTCGTTTCTGAGAGTTATGTACTCATGGGCAACAAACTGTATCAACAGATGGTTGGTATAGGAATGGGCCATGAACCATCGCCTGGCTTCGCTACCCTCTTCCTTCACATCCAAGAACGTGAATGGGTGGAAAGGATGCTCCATAAGTATGGAGAAGACGAGGTTGCCCGTAAATGGGACAATTTCCGTAACTTCTTCCGACAAATGGATGACATTTTCTTCCCCCAAATCCACGAAATTGACACGGAAGACAGCTTACCGACAGAAGAAGATTACGGGCTTCACTTCACGTACCAACACGAAGGTACCTTCGCTCAATTCCTCGGACTAGAAGTACGCCTCATTCCCCGACCCGGCACAACAACAACCGAAGTCAAATTCAACATAGTGAACAAAGAGAAAAAGTTTGGCATCAAGATGATCAAATATCCAATGTTTGACTCAACTGTCCCACAACCGATGATCATCGGTTGCGTTATTGGTGCCCTTGTCCGGTGTGCCACCTACACATCGCGCACCAATGACTTCATCGCAGCAGCCGCCAATACGCTCAAATTCATGATGGCGCGCCGTCATTAATCCATGATGGTAATTGAGACATCTCTTCGCAAATTCTCAAAGAACCACCTGCGACCAGATCACCGACAAGCAGTCATTCACGAAATTCTCACGACCTTGAACGGGCCTCACACAAACGACAACACAACCTCAACAACAGACCCCATTGTCAACCCGTTCACCCTCGACCGCTACACGCTCCAACCACCACCCCCGAGACCTACTCCAGCAGCAGGGGTTAGACGACGCTATACACTGCGGTCACGATCCGCGCCAATCGTCACACGCAGTAAAGCACCCGTCGACCCGCCACCGGCTTCACCACCCACATCAGTAGCAGACCGATCTTCCCGCAACGAACAAAGATCCGGGCCTGCGGCTTCCGAGACACATTCGAACCTCCTTAGCGCAATCGCAGACACCGTTCGACAAAGTCTCACCAGCATCGTTCAACCTCAAATCATCGTCCACGCGCACGTCCCTGTTCACCCGACCATCACGAGCCCAGCCGTCAACATCACAACACCAGCTCCGTCCATCACCGTTCAAGCTCCTATCCATCAGACTGTCACCAACCCACCTGTCAACCTTCACATTGACCCACCGTCAGTCACCGTTCAAGCTCCTATCCATCAGACTGTCACCAACCCACCTGTCAACCTCCACATTGACCCACCTTCGGTCACTGTCCAGGCCCCAGTCCATATGGATGCACCACAAGTGAACAACACGTACCACACCTCTGTTGCCGCGCCCACTGTCACCACACCAATCCACGTTCAACCGCAACTGCACACTCCGATACACTTCTCGCCTAATATCGCAAGTCCCTCAGTTTCTGTTCCAGTCAACGTTCCAGTCAACGTCCCAGTCAACGTCCCAATATCGGCTCCAATCAGCATCGAAGCGCCAACGCCTCAAGTTCATGTCAGCACGCCTATCACCGTCGCGACTCCAACAGTGAACGTCAAGAACAAATACACAATGGACGCTCCTCAGATCAACGCTCCGATTCAACTTTCGGCTCCAATTTCGGCTCCGATTCAACTCTCAGCCCCAATTACCGCTCCGATCCGACTCTCAGCGCCAATCCGAGTTGCTACTCCAAAGGTAGTTGTGACCAACAACAACACTGTAGACGCTCCACAGGTTACAGCGCCGATCCAAATTGCAGCACCAACTCTCCACGCACCAATCAACGTTGCCCCAGCCTCGGTCCATGTTCCAGTCATGGTCGAAGCGCCACGCATCACGGCCCCCATTCACGTCGCGGCTCCCCACGTCACCGCACCAATCAACATCACTCCCACGCTGAATCCGGCCCCGATCACCATCCAGCCTCCTTCAATCGTTGTGAACCCACCGACTGTGAACGTTCCTGTCACAGTCGCACCACTGACTGAAGCGGCTGCCCCCCCGGCGAGCAACCGAAACGATGATTCCCAACTTTCAACAATCGAACTGTCCACAGCCGTCCTCGAAGTACAAGCGCTACACCAAGCTCTGGACAGAATGTTGAAAACTCCACCATCTGATGAGCGCACCATCAAAGAAGTAAAAGAGCTTGAATACCGCCTATTCACTCTCACCGGTCAGCAAGGTCACGTCATCGCTGACGTGCAAGCCATCAAGAACAAACTCGATTTCCTCTGTACTCTCATTGTACAAGCACGAGCACCTGTACCAGCTCCAACAGAACGAGATCCATCCAATGACACGATGCCACAGCAAGCTTTCACTGGCCCATGCCAGCCGCCTGCCCCCGTCGATGATACAACCACGTCAAACATGCATGAACCGCAACCGCAACCTGCGAACACCTCTTCTATAAGAGGCACAATGCAACGAAGACGAGTTGTAGCAGTCGAAGAAGTTTTCCAGACGTTCTCCGCGGAGCACACTCAATTCAGACAAGGAACACCGACGAAACGTTCCCCTCCCGCAGAACCAACAATGACTGAAGACAGCAGTCACCCAACTTCAAATCAACATCAACACCAACTACGCGACGCCATCGAAGCAGCAGAGGAGGCTCGGCTCATCGAAGCACCTCCGGCAGTCCGTGGTCGAATTCAGACAATGCCAGATTTTTACCCATCTTCCCCAACACTTGAAGCATTGAATCAAATTTGAAGTTAGGCTGGTCAATTTCA
The DNA here is from genome assembly GCA_963921925.1 of Sphagnum tenellum. Lineage (NCBI taxonomy): Eukaryota > Viridiplantae > Streptophyta > Sphagnopsida > Sphagnales > Sphagnaceae > Sphagnum > Sphagnum tenellum. Next base: position 8,199 of record CAWUHI010000322.1, on the reverse strand, counting down.
AACGACCGCCACGGCATTTTACAGGTGAAGCCGTAATGCTGCTGGATCGGTCCCAAGCCCGACCACTCTTGATGGATGCCGCAAGGCTGAAGTCTCGAGTAAGCAGAGGGAGGCTATGTGGTTGTAGTTTTTTCTCCAATCATAACCCTCCCCCAGGTCTCAGTTGAAGTTCTCGATAGCATATCCGCTTCTAGATCGAAACTTCCACCAAACATTTTGACTGTTGAAGTTCTCGGTCAGATGAAGGAAATGCTCGGTCAAGAGTGGAATGTCTTTTCGGACACGCCCCTCGATGTCTGGGCGGCTGCACGTGCGCAACGTCAAGAACGCCAGGTTCGGATGAACGAGAAGTCAGCGGAAGTCCAACAGATGCAGGCCGAGATGAACGAAGGCGAACATCTGATCAAGGTGCAAGCTGACTGCATCGTCAACGCAACGGTGTTTGAACAACTCGCAAAACATCTCGGAGGTCGAGTTCTTCGATTGGTCGACGCGAAATTCACGGACGTCCCGCTCACTGCTATCATCGCTGCTCCTCAGACTGAAATCTTGGATTTCATCCTCCAAGACCCCTTCGACGCCAACTGCGGTGGCCTCATGCACGCGACACGCGTGCGGCCACCAACAAAAGCCTAGAAAGCTGCTTCCTCACAAGGAACTGCACACAGTCAAGGAGGAGCAACTAACGACAATTCTAACACACACACTCAACAACAACAACACGACGACGATTCGACAAACGATTCCACCGGAGGAAAAAGATCAGGCTACACTCGAGGAGCCACCGTCAGACTCAGCGCCTCCATGCGAGGTATGACACGGGATCAAGTGAAAAAGACGATTGCATCCACTTCGGTAAACTCACGATTTACGGTGACGATGGCGAAAGGCCCACTCTGGCACGAGGAACAGAAAGTTGCAACGGTACTGGCGTGCGCGGCTGGAGGCGTACGGCTGGTCAAACTTCGAAACATCAATCAAGATGACGCGGACGACACAGACGTCTTCGTCAATTTCCCGCCCGATGAAGCGAACGGTTTTGTGATTACGAAAGTTGAAATTATTCAGAAAGCTATTCTGAATGTTGTTGTCAATCAATCGAACGGTCCACTCAGGCCGATGCTCACGACCATCTTCTTTGATGGCGGCGCTCGGCCAAATCCCGGCCCCACTTCGGCAGCAATCGCTGTACGGACTGGGAGCTTCATCGAAACTGGTGCGCAAGCACTCCACTCCAAGTTCTTCCCATTCGCAACGAACAACATAGGTGAGTGCATCGCGGCGGTGGCAGCGCTAAGGATGGCTCACAGGATCATTTTGAACGACGAAGCACAACACATCAACTTGGTGACCGACTCCGAGTTGGTCTACAAAGGCATCTTGGGTATCACAAACAAATTCGACGCGAAAATTCAACCAATCATCACGATGGCAAGGGATCTGTATCATCAAATCGCGGGGAGAGTGACCTGGCACACCATGCGACGCGAGCACGGTAATCCAGCAGACGCTCCCGCTACGGCGGCTCTACTGCAAGCAAAAGGATGTGGCGAACAGGATCTGTTCATGGATCCTCCAGTCCTGCCGGCGATGCCGAGGATAGCTGCGATGACGGTTCCGAATCAACCACTTCTCCTTCCCAATGCGCAGTTTGCAGTGCCCGAAACGGCACAAGAATTTGCGGCACTTAGGAAGATCAAGGTGCGCACTTCAGTACCACATACAATGGCACATCTATGGGGACCGTTAGTCAAACATTATCTCGCAATGTTTCTTGTCGCTTCGGACAAACGGAAGGACGAAGCAGCAACGAGATTTCTGATGCTACCACACATGTTTCTCCCACAGCGAGTCGGCAAGGCACAAGTGCTCAAACACTTGATGATGTGCACGCCGTTCGAAACTCGGTGGAAGAGTCGGGTGGCAGAAGGAGATTTGGATGACACAGTACGAAATGCGGGTCAACACACACATCAACAAGAAGCACGACGGACAAGAATTCACGACGACCAACACCGACTCACAGAAGCGATCACGAGATTGATTGCTGATCGCAAACTGAGGTCGGCCAACAAGCTGCTGCAAACTCAAACTGACGGACGAGAGGCGTCCATGGCACAGAAAACTTCCACGCTTGCAAGCAAATTGAAAGGCACGAATGACACACCAGCTACCTTCGACCGCTCCGAAGTGCCGATGATTTCACCCAGTGAACTTCAAAAAGCACTCTTCAAAGCGAATCGTCAAGCAGCTAGTGCGATTGACGGCTGGTCTAAAGATCTTCTCCAACAGGCAGTCACGTTCGATCAAGAAATAGGTGCAATGTTGGCACAATTCCTTCATTGGATGCTGACCGCCAAACTGTCGAACAACATGCAACAAATACTGCTAATGTCACGGGGGGTGGCAATTCCTAAAGCTGATGATGCTTGGCGTCCCATTTGTATCTCTTCAATCTTCACAAAACTTCTGGGACAGATAGTCATTGAACGGGATGGAACGTTGCCGTCGGAGATGCAACACGCCATTGGGGTTCAAGATGGTCACGTCAGGATCATCCACAAGCTGAGGGCACTTCTAGATCAAGATGAAGAGAATTGTGTGCTACGCTTCGATGTGTCAAACGCATTCGGAGAAATGCCACGGACTCTGATTCGCGATGCTATACGGCAGTTAGATGAAAGTGTTAAACAATACTTCAGGTTAGCGTATGGTGACAAGTCCTACGTGGCGGCTTTTGGCACGAAGGACGACGCACCAGCGTTTGTTGATATCGCGGATGGCGTAAAGCAAGGAGACTCGGCGTCAAGCTTCTTCTTCTGCCTCGGCTTGGATAAAGCATTGAGAGGAATCAGAAGCGCGACGACTGCCATGGAGATTTGGGCAGAAATCATGGCATACATGGATGACATCACGATCGTCACGAAGAAAAGACACGCCAAGCAGATCTTCGATCTTGTTGTGCATCAACTGACGGCCATAGGACTGCGAGTCAACGAGGCCAAGTCGACTGCGTACATTCAAGAAGGAAACTGCGTTGGCATTCCGACGGCTGACAGAACCACTCCTTTCATCGTACTAGGGGCAAACATCTCAAAGACACCCACAGCACGACAACAATTCGCCGAACACATTCAACACAAGCAGGACCACTATTTCAACCTTCTACGAAACACATCGTTACACCCACAAATATACTTCATGATACTGAAGGTTTGTGGTGCGCCCAGGATCAAATACCACTGCACAGTCACACCACCGGAAGACTCAGCAACGGTCACACTCAAGTTTGACGAGGACATGAGGACCCACTGCAGTTGGCTGCTCGACACGTCTGGCGAAATGAGACTTACTGCGGAGCAAGTCCACTCGAAGACGGGGCTGGGGATGCCATGTTATCATCTACATCGACACGAACTATTTGCGACGTCCAAGAAGATGACCATCCACAATGAACCTGTTGTCTCTCAGGTGCTGCTCACACTCAACACCTCAACCCAGACCAGTCTGAGAGACAACTCGCAAATCGACGCACAGTGGATCTACTACGACACTCGAGCAATGATCTCTCCAGTCGACTTTGTCACGGCGTTGGCAATTCGATTGGGACGCCTCCCACCACACTTATCACTCACTGGTGCGAAATGCAACTGCGGCTACATTTACGATGACGGCACCGAGACGATCGACCACGTGCTCAAGTGCGACATGGCGACCTCGGTAACACACACGACACGACACAACATGGTACGAGATGCAATTGCGGACACAACGAGGATGTACGGTATCACGGTATCGAAAGAACCTCCTGTGTTCTCATACGCGGATGGCAAGAAACATAGGCCAGACATTTTGTGTCACACGCAACCTCACACCATCGTCACAGATGTCGCGATGATTTCTGAAGACTATGACCTACAACAATATGAATCGAAGAAAGACAAAGCGCATGCGGAGCCCTGCGCTAGGCAACAAGCACTGTTCGTTCCATTCGTGATGTATACGAAAGGAACTTTGGGAGCCAAAGCTGAAAAGTTCATCCACTCACTGACGAAAGCTGTACTACCGACGCAGGCACAACCGTTCGGACAAGAACTTCATCACGCTGTCGCGACGGCAGCTGCGAAAGGTCGAGCTCAATCGATCCAAGCAGCTGTCCGACGCCTGCGATGGTAACAGAGAGCATCAACCGTTTCTTATCAAGAAGGTTGATTTCGTAGTTGATTTCGATTTCGTAGTTGATTTCGATTTCGTAGTTGATTTCGTAGATTTCGATTTCGTAGTTGATTTCGATTTCGTAGTTGATTTCGATTTCGTAGTTGATTTCGTAGCTATCATCGCTGCTCCTCAGACTGAAATCTTGGATTTCATCCTCCAAGACCCCTTCGACGCCAACTGCGGTGGCCTCATGCACGCGACACGCGTGCGGCCACCAACAAAAGCCTAGAAAGCTGCTTCCTCACAAGGAACTGCACACAGTCAAGGAGGAGCAACTAACGACAATTCTAACACACACACTCAACAACAACAACACGACGACGATTCGACAAACGATTCCACCGGAGGAAAAAGATCAGGCTACACTCGAGGAGCCACCGTCAGACTCAGCGCCTCCATGCGAGGTATGACACGGGATCAAGTGAAAAAGACGATTGCATCCACTTCGGTAAACTCACGATTTACGGTGACGATGGCGAAAGGCCCACTCTGGCACGAGGAACAGAAAGTTGCAACGGTACTGGCGTGCGCGGCTGGAGGCGTACGGCTGGTCAAACTTCGAAACATCAATCAAGATGACGCGGACGACACAGAGCAAGAGGTCGGGCCAACGCCCTCCTCTCCGCGGCTGAACGCAGACGCATCTAGGCACACACCGAAAGTTTCGCAGACAGAGACAGTGATTCGTAGTGATTCGTAGTGATTCGTGATTCGTAGTGATTCGTACACAGACGTCTTCGTCAATTTCCCGCCCGATGAAGCGAACGGTTTTGTGATTACGAAAGTTGAAATTATTCAGAAAGCTATTCTGAATGTTGTTGTCAATCAATCGAACGGTCCACTCAGGCCGATGCTCACGACCATCTTCTTTGATGGCGGCGCTCGGCCAAATCCCGGCCCCACTTCGGCAGCAATCGCTGTACGGACTGGGAGCTTCATCGAAACTGGTGCGCAAGCACTCCACTCCAAGTTCTTCCCATTCGCAACGAACAACATAGGTGAGTGCATCGCGGCGGTGGCAGCGCTAAGGATGGCTCACAGGATCATTTTGAACGACGAAGCACAACACATCAACTTGGTGACCGACTCCGAGTTGGTCTACAAAGGCATCTTGGGTATCACAAACAAATTCGACGCGAAAATTCAACCAATCATCACGATGGCAAGGGATCTGTATCATCAAATCGCGGGGAGAGTGACCTGGCACACCATGCGACGCGAGCACGGTAATCCAGCAGACGCTCCCGCTACGGCGGCTCTACTGCAAGCAAAAGGATGTGGCGAACAGGATCTGTTCATGGATCCTCCAGTCCTGCCGGCGATGCCGAGGATAGCTGCGATGACGGTTCCGAATCAACCACTTCTCCTTCCCAATGCGCAGTTTGCAGTGCCCGAAACGGCACAAGAATTTGCGGCACTTAGGAAGATCAAGGTGCGCACTTCAGTACCACATACAATGGCACATCTATGGGGACCGTTAGTCAAACATTATCTCGCAATGTTTCTTGTCGCTTCGGACAAACGGAAGGACGAAGCAGCAACGAGATTTCTGATGCTACCACACATGTTTCTCCCACAGCGAGTCGGCAAGGCACAAGTGCTCAAACACTTGATGATGTGCACGCCGTTCGAAACTCGGTGGAAGAGTCGGGTGGCAGAAGGAGATTTGGATGACACAGTACGAAATGCGGGTCAACACACACATCAACAAGAAGCACGACGGACAAGAATTCACGACGACCAACACCGACTCACAGAAGCGATCACGAGATTGATTGCTGATCGCAAACTGAGGTCGGCCAACAAGCTGCTGCAAACTCAAACTGACGGACGAGAGGCGTCCATGGCACAGAAAACTTCCACGCTTGCAAGCAAATTGAAAGGCACGAATGACACACCAGCTACCTTCGACCGCTCCGAAGTGCCGATGATTTCACCCAGTGAACTTCAAAAAGCACTCTTCAAAGCGAATCGTCAAGCAGCTAGTGCGATTGACGGCTGGTCTAAAGATCTTCTCCAACAGGCAGTCACGTTCGATCAAGAAATAGGTGCAATGTTGGCACAATTCCTTCATTGGATGCTGACCGCCAAACTGTCGAACAACATGCAACAAATACTGCTAATGTCACGGGGGGGTGGCAATTCCTAAAGCTGATGATGCTTGGCGTCCCATTTGTATCTCTTCAATCTTCACAAAACTTCTGGGACAGATAGTCATTGAACGGGATGGAACGTTGCCGTCGGAGATGCAACACGCCATTGGGGTTCAAGATGGTCACGTCAGGATCATCCACAAGCTGAGGGGCACTTCTAGATCAAGATGAAGAGAATTGTGTGCTACGCTTCGATGTGTCAAACGCATTCGGAGAAATGCCACGGACTCTGATTCGCGATGCTATACGGCAGTTAGATGAAAGTGTTAAACAATACTTCAGGTTAGCGTATGGTGACAAGTCCTACGTGGCGGCTTTTGGCACGAAGGACGACGCACCAGCGTTTGTTGATATCGCGGATGGCGTAAAGCAAGGAGACTCGGCGTCAAGCTTCTTCTTCTGCCTCGGCTTGGATAAAGCATTGAGAGGAATCAGAAGCGCGACGACTGCCATGGAGATTTGGGCAGAAATCATGGCATACATGGATGACATCACGATCGTCACGAAGAAAAGACACGCCAAGCAGATCTTCGATCTTGTTGTGCATCAACTGACGGCCATAGGACTGCGAGGTCAACGAGGCCAGTCGACTGCGTACATTCAAGAAGGAAACTGCGTTGGCATTCCGACGGCTGACAGAACCACTCCTTTCATCGTACTAGGGGCAAACATCTCAAAGACACCCACAGCACGACAACAATTCGCCGAACACATTCAACACAAGCAGGACCACTATTTCAACCTTCTACGAAACACATCGTTACACCCACAAATATACTTCATGATACTGAAGGTTTGTGGTGCGCCCAGGATCAAATACCACTGCACAGTCACACCACCGGAAGACTCAGCAACGGTCACACTCAAGTTTGACGAGGACATGAGGACCCACTGCAGTTGGCTGCTCGACACGTCTGGCGAAATGAGACTTACTGCGGAGCAAGTCCACTCGAAGACGGGGCTGGGGATGCCATGTTATCATCTACATCGACACGAACTATTTGCGACGTCCAAGAAGATGACCATCCACAATGAACCCTGTTGTCTCTCAGGTGCTGCTCACACTCAACACCTCAACCCAGACCAGGTCTGAGAGACAACTCGCAAATCGACGCACAGTGGATCTACTACGACACTCGAGCAATGATCTCTCCAGTCGACTTGTCACGGCGTTGGCAATTCGATTGGGACGCCTCCCACCACACTTATCACTCACTGGTGCGAAATGCAACTGCGGCTACATTTACGATGACGGCACCGAGACGATCGACCACGTGCTCAAGTGCGACATGGCGACCTCGGTAACACACACGACACGACACAACATGGTACGAGATGCAATTGCGGACACAACGAGGATGTACGGTATCACGGTATCGAAAGAACCTCCTGTGTTCTCATACGCGGATGGCAAGAAACATAGGCCAGACATTTTTGTGTCACACGCAACCTCACACCATCGTCACAGATGTCGCGATGATTTCTGAAGACTATGACCTACAACAATATGAATCGAAGAAAGACAAAGCGCATGCGGAGCCCTGCGCTAGGCAACAAGCACTGTTCGTTCCATTCGTGATGTATACGAAAGGGAACTTTGGGAGCCAAAGCTGAAAAGTTCATCCACTCACTGACGAAAGCTGTACTACCGACGCAGGCACAACCGTTCGGACAAGAACTTCATCACGCTGTCGCGACGGCAGCTGCGAAAGGTCGAGCTCAATCGATCCAAGCAGCTGTCCGACGCCTGCGATGGTAACAGAGAGCATCAACCGTTTCTTATCAAGAAGGTTGATTTCGTAGTTGATTTCGATTTCGTAGTTGATTT
>CAWUHI010000321.1:0-10453 GCA_963921925.1 Sphagnum tenellum | reverse complement strand
ACATGTTTTAAAAATACTTTCATCTAATTTTTTTTTAATCTCTTGTTTACCTTTTTTACAATGATTCATATTGTAAGATGTTAATTAACAAAACAATGAAAACTTTTTATCTGCAACAAAAAAATAGCTATTTAAAGAAACTAAACTTTTCTTTATGAAATATTGCGATGAGTAATAGATCGTTTAATCATTATCAGATTTATGTTGACTCCTTTTTTTTCATATTAGTAATAGCCACCAGATTAAAATGTTAGAAATTCGGTGATTTCACTAGTTACCGGTTCGGATCGGGTATAGAATCTTACCCGGACCCGAACCGAATTTTGTTTTTACACCCCGACACCCGACCCGACCGGCGACTTTTACCCCGGGACCCAGGCCCGGGTCGGGTCGGTGTCGGGCACCCGTCCGGTTTGCAGGACACTATTAAGAAGGCCACCCTTATTAGAAGGCCATGCTCTAATTAATTATTAAACTGATAAATGACGTAATTTTCCGAAAATATTAGTTAATAATTAGTCAAATATTACCATTTTTCTGTTGGTTTTCTGAGAAATCTCTCCGTATTCTACCATTCACAGCATATTTTTATATAAAAAACGGGCAGTTTTTTCCGTGAAAATTACCCGAAAACCGTTAATTAAAATTTTTAATAAATAACTACATCACCAATTTCGATCGAGTAAGAATACTTTGATAGATTGGCTTCGAATCTTCAGACTCACGGTTGAAGTTGAATCTGGATATAAAAGAAGGAAAATAATATTCGAGAACATTCTAACAAGAAATCAGACAAGTAGATCTCTGAAAACATGATCCTCGTTGTGCAAAATTCTCAAGAGTCTAGTGTTTTGTGTCGCGCACACGCCTGGAATCATTAATAATTATTTACGGCTTTGTAGGTGGCATGGCCACTGCGGCATCGGCAGTTTTTTCTGAAACTCATTTTGGAGTGGCATATTTCCAGTCATAATAGATATCTTTGATGCGGTAAAATATATTTTATTGGGAAAAAAACATAAATATTTTGATGATTCTTTGTTTTTATCAGGCAAAAAGAAAAGCTCGTACGACATGTGATATTTATTTTTGGTCTTTTGATAAGAAACAAAGTTGTTTAACATTTTATCTTTAACGAACAAAGACAAACAGTTATTATTATTATGTGAAGAGAAAAGTGTTCTGTTATCTCAAATGTTAAAGATAAACTTTCATTTCTGTTTTCTTTCTTGTCCGATTAAGATGCATCTTCAATTGTGTTTGATACTTGTTCTTGCTTTATCCGTTGCTTATTGTCGCAATAATGACAATTCGAAAAAATCATTGATATCTGATAGTTTTATTGCTCGAATAAATGCTGCACAATCACGATGGAAAGCTGGTCCAACAAAATTTTCAACATGGTCAAAAGCTTCCATTAAAAGATTAATGGGTGTTCATCCAGATTATTTCGTACAAATAAAACATGTTGATCCACTCGTACATGATGTACCTAATGATTTACCAGTTAACTTTGATGCACGTGATCAATGGCCAAATTGTCCATCGATTAAAGAAGTACGAGATCAAGGAAGGTCAGTTATAACTTAGACTTGAATTTAGATCAGATTTTTTGAATTTTTTGCTACTCCTGTAAGAATTGGTCTTATAAAACCCCAGGTCTCGGGAGCCACTCTACTAAAATTTATGTTTTAATTGTAGTTGTGGTAGCTGCTGGGCTTTTGGTGCCGTTGAAGCTATGTCAGATCGTATTTGTATTGCATCAAGTGGAGCAAAAAATGTCCATATTTCAGCTGAAGATCTTGTTTGTATGTTGAAATTATTTCCCTAATACGTCCTAAAAAGCTATTCTATATTTTAGCATGTTGTGTATTGTGCGGTCAAGGTTGTGATGGTGGTTTTCCGAATGCCGCTTGGCGTCACTATGAAGTCACTGGATTAGTTACTGGCGGTAATTACAATTCAATGCAAGGTTGTGAACCATACACTCTTCCTTCATGTGATCATCAGTATGTTGAAAAAAGTTAAAAACTAATAAAACTATTTTTGTCTTTTAGTGTAAATGGAAGTCGTGCACCGGTGAGTAACGATGACTTTATTTGAAATGAAACGTGGATATTGTTTTATTTGTTAACTCTAGTGCCAAGATGAATTACCAACACCGCATTGTACTCATAAATGTATTGATAGTTATCCAACACCATATACACAAGATAAACATCATGGTGGAAGTGTTTATTCAGTTCGATCTCAGCCCGAGCAAATTCAAACAGAAATTATGAAAAATGGACCTGTTGAAGCTGCTTTTTCAGTTTATGCAGATTTTCTCCCTTACAAATCAGGCGTTTATCAACATACAGCTGGTTCATTTCTTGGTGGTCATGGTATGATTTTAATCTTTTGTTTTTTTTTTCTAAAATTCAAGTCAATCAAAACGCTATTATTTACGATCCGAAAACAAACTGTAAATCTCGTAACTATACGGATCCAATACGGTCCACCGTATCGAAAACGGTTGATCCTGGGATGCGAGCGGCTCGCACTCAGTGGTATTGTGGTCAAAAATTCGATATCCACCAGTCCTAGCCCGAATGGATGCCAATCCTATTGGATACTAGTTTGATTAGCACTGATTTATACCTACCAACCGGAAATATTTTCGCGTCAAGGCATCGTTTTTTATTGGTTTACAGATTTTCCGTATTGAATTGAGAACATAAGATAAACCCTTTTTCTTTTTTTAGCTGTTAAAATTCTTGGATGGGGTGTTGAAAATTCTACACCTTATTGGCTTGTTGCTAATTGTAAGTATTTATAAGATTATAATATAATGATAATTATCTGTTGTGTTTTAGCATGGAATGAAGATTGGGGTGATAAAGGTTTTTTCAAAATTCTTCGTGGTAACGACGAATGTGGTATAGAAAGCAGTATTGTCGCGGGTGCGCCAAAACTATAATTGAGAAATCAATTTATTTCCTTCGATTTTTCTTCGCCGATTTGTTTAATTTTAAAAACTTTCATCCATAACAATGAAATTTTCTATTTTACGCTTTCTTCTTGGTTTACGAGTGATCGAACAAAATAAATATATAATCAACCATTGCAAAATGATATGTCTTCAAAATGCGTGGGGGCTGTTGAATGCCACAGGATAGAAATGTGTAGAAGTAGCGCGGGGAGTGGTTAACTTATTCAATTTTGGAAAAAAATCAGGAGATCTTGTTTTCGTTTAAAATGTATGCTTTGCAACTGCAACACTCTTCAAGGAAATCTTCCTTTCAATCTAACAACTGATCAATATTATAAGGATAAAGAAATAAAAAGTCACACTCACCCGCCCTCAAGTGTTACTTAAGAGCACCAACAGTGCATGTGAAGTATATTTACCTTTACCACCATTATCAGGTTTCATTTATGTAACAATAATTTTTTTCAGGCCAGTAATAAATTTATTTCACTCTTATCTGTTGTTGGCGTTACATTTCATTTGCGTGCACATTTCTTGATACTTTTTCAACAGCAAAAAAATACGAGCACCAACAGCCATTTCTGCAAGGTGCATTCGCGACGATTACTGAACTTAAGAATTAAAATTTATTCATTTCATTAAAAGTAAGATTAATAAAGAGGGTTTTTAATTGAAAAGTTGAAATGTCACTAAATGGATATTAGGTGTCTCTTTTATAGTCTAGATGGCTTAGAACACCTGCCCTGATATCAGCAGGTGTGTGGCTCAACTCCTGCGAAGGGTCCTTTTTTATCCGTTCTGTCGCATACGATTAGTGATACTGCTTAATCCATCAGCTCTATATATATCAGAGCTAACAAGTGTGCCAGAGATGCAAAGAAACAATCCTCTTCCGCACCCACATCTGTGCATATCATGTGAGAAAAATTGAAGCCAAATTATGCGAGAGAGTGTCGAATAACATAGGGTTGGTTGTATCAGTATCGGTGGTGACGTTAAAGGCATCGATGTGTCTTTCATTCTCCACAGTAAATATTTACTATGGGAAGAAGTAAATCTGTTCGCATCGTTTGAGAATCACTCAAGAAATTTAAAACCAACGGCACACTTGAAATAGAGCTACTTTGATTTCGAGTTTCTATTGCCTTGTCTTCGACTTCAATATGGCCGATTTACTTATGAAAACAGTGCGCTTGGCTATGTTGACCTTGCAAATATTCCTTCTACTTTTTGTATTGAATCAAATATCCCCGTTCTGCCTGAAGTAAGTGATATTTAACAAAGGATGACTGGTAAAATGGGTATACATGTAAAAATTTTCTTCGCATCCACGTCGAAGTACGGTCAGAAAACCGTGAGTTAAACAGAAATCATTCGATGGTGAATAATCTATGTTCAATCTTCATTTGAACCGCCTATTTTTCTTTTATATGAGCGACTGATCGTTGATGCATTGTTGTTTTTGCAAAAGCAAACATGTGTCACATGACTAATCATTTAGAACTTGGTAGTCAAATCATGTCGAAAATCGAACGGAGAAATGCCGATCGAAATATAACTGCTGATGCGTTATCAGCCAATAAAACACACCAGCATGCTTGTATCACGCTTGACAGTAGTGATCGCCTTCGACTTATTCGCTTCCCACCGGTGATAATCAATGTCGTCCGACAAGCCATTGAAGTTAGTTGGCCACGTAACATAAAAAGTGAGCAGCAGTATACAGATGCCCATGAATTCAAACTGCATGGAAATCCTTGGCACGACCGTAAAGAAGAGGCTGTGCCCACCCGAATCATGATGTAATTTAGACACATTGACTGCCGCCAATTCAATATTGATGTATATTTTTATTTAGGTTGTCCGTTCTTTCAGCTCTGCATCATCACGGATGGTACCTGCTGACATCGGTCGATGTGTCCAGAAAGGCTGAAGATAAGGGCTCAATCATCTTCAAGCTCGGTGTGCTTCCACCACCAACATCGTTCTTTGCCGTTTCGTTCAATGAATCCGACAAATTGTGTTTGATTGGTGCTCCATCTGATCTCATTCCGGCAGTGCAGAAAGTCTTTGGTCAGGCAAATATTCAGCGAGAAGAATGGCGCGACAACGGAACGGCCTATCAGTTCAAATTGTATGGTTTGCTTCTTTCCTTCTAATTCAAACTGATTTGTTCACATGTAGACGTGGCAATCCGTGGAATGATAAAAGCGACGACGTGATCGCCACCCGGGTACAATTACTCACTCTACTTGATTGTTTCACATCGTTTGGTTGGGAATTGCATGCAAGCATCGGCATAAACATCGCTATGGGAGGCGCCGAAATAGACACCTGGTACTTTCGACGAAATACTTAGTGATTATCAGAAATTTTGACTGAAATGTGTTCAAAGATGTAGCTGACTCTGCCAATAGTTAGACACCCTCTCCATCAATGACTATGTTTATGTGTTAAAAATATATAGACGTCTCTATACTTAATTAGCCGAGCATATACGATAAATACTTCCTTCGAATTTACTTCTACTCATTTCCTCTTCTTCATGTGTTGACTTATCTTCTCAGCGTGCTGTGTCTCCCATATATATATATTTATACATGTATGCATCTCACACTTCCATATTCTCTCTCTCTCTCACTGTATATGAAAAGAAATGGATGAAAGGAATCCAAGACTTTTGAGACATAATATATAGTTGTTGTTATTTGGCGAATCTGCATCATTCTGATCGGAACAATAATAATTGTGGTAGATTAATCATGACTTCTGAGAAAGTCACTGTTAAACAAGCTGTCCAAAGACTGTCTGAAGCAAACAACAATAAAAATACACCCTTGCCTGATCTTGAGGATGTGTGGGTGGGTGAGGGTGAGGGTGTGAATTATATTCATATAACACCCACACCCTCAAGTCGAAAATTCTATAACTCGACAATGAAAAGAATTAAAAGACTAATGTTCTATGAATATAACAGATATTAAACAACACGAGGAAAAAGTTTTCTGACTTTCACATTGTATTTTCATAGAATTACGGATTTTTTAATTTTTGTATATTATGCCCAATAGGAGCAAAATTAAAATATTCATAATTTTTGAAGGAACTGATAGGAACCCAAATCTTTTCAAATTTTTTACTAAGGCACTATATAGAGAAAACAGTCGGTCAGAATGATTAAACCCCACTCTTACGTGTTGTAAATAATTTGGAAGTTTTTTCGTAGATGATTTAAAAAGGAAGTAAACAAAAGATTAGTTAACATTAATCCTGTTGAACAGAATGATAGCTTATTAAAATGTTCAATAACAAGATATTTCCTAGCATCCAACTAATTTTGTGAAAAAATGGAAAATTGAAATTTGTCAAACAGGATGCTCGAAATTGTTGTTTTTTTTTAATCGACTGTACATTCATCGTAATGTAACATCAACGTAGTATTTTAATTATGAATGATACTATGTATAGCTGATAAAGCATGATATTCATTGTGATGAGCTAAATTTAGTTTACATCACGAAAAGAAAAACGACTGTGTGGTTATTACAATCGAATCACGTCAGGCTCGATAACAACATTAGAACAGTGACGATTCTTAGTATAGGTGTGTGATTTCAAATAGTTCCGATCCTGATCTCGGCTTAGTAAATTTGTTTGGTGATAATCTTTATCTTACGCTCTTAATCGATCTTTCGCAGACATATCCTATTATATCTTCAAATAGCTATCTTTATTAACTTACTTTTCTGTTTCATAATGTGGTCGACTTCTAAAGGGTAGAAGAAAATGTCTACCTTACAAAATATCGTTGTTATTCTCTGAATTTCGATCAAAGCAACTTTCAATATCCGTAGTAATTGGCTTCAGAGGAAATGTGAAGAGAGACTGCAAGTTAGAAAATTAACATAAGAAGGACACGATACTATGAAGTAGTTTTTCTATGGATAGGGATAGATTTTATCTTTTAGTACTAATACATCACTGCCACATAATGATGTGCATTTTTAATAACTAATGCTTACATAATGGCTATATTACATATTTCTGCTTATAACAATATTCTTTGCAAAGATTAAACGTAATTTCATTAATAAACTGCTTCGAATGGAATTCTACTTCGCGATTTTAAGACAACGGTAAATTTTTGTTTTCTTCAAAATATCGATCTGGTTTACATTTTATTTTTGATAGGAACAAGTTTTGTTTTTATTTGTACATAAACCCACCTACAATGGATTTTGTCATCTTTGCTTTATGAAGTTCAAATAGATTTTTCAACAGTATGAACATCTTGACAATTTTTAAAATAATCAAAACAAAGAGTGAAACTATATGTTTTTAAATCAATCAGTACTTGTGTCATCGTGAGTGAAAGTCGAAATTAGTAGTTCCATTTTCCGTCATTTTAAATACTTTAAATAACAGTTGAAAAGATTGCCCATGTTCGGGTCAAACGATTACTCTCATCGAGAAACTAACGGATTGAAAATATGGGCTGTCCGCGGCGTGCAAGGAACGAGATTTTCGATTCTTTAGGTGTTTACAATATGTGTAAAATAGTCTCAATTTAAAGGATTTTCTGAAAGCCAGCATTTCCGGTCTATTTTCCTTTCTACTTGAAGATAATAGTATCTTGAACTTTTTCCATTCAGTTTTTTAAACTAGACTTAATAGGTGAATCGATCCAAAAGATCGAAAACAAAAATCAACTTTATTTTTCAAACGATCGCAACCTAATATAGTGAGCAGGGCAGGGAAAAAACCAAAGGAACTAAGAAAGAAACATGAATGATAGGGAAAATCCTTGAACAAATCTAAAGAAAACGAAGGAAATAAAGAAACGCATATATATATATACGTATGTCGCGGGTGTGATTACTATTCTATCTCTCTCGTCCACACACACAAAAAAACCGGACCAGTTCATCAGCTTACACCTCTACATATGAAGTAAATAAAGGTGATGCATCGAATCTTTGAATTGAAAAAAAGGAGCTCTTTTGAAAACCTATTGGATCAAATTATCCAGAACAAAGGTAAATAATTCTTCTCTTTCTTCGAAAACTTGAATACGTTCTGGAATATTGGGTATTTTCCGGTTGAGTGACACTCGATCCCTTGTATAGAGGCCAATAGGTACAGAAAGATTAAATTCATCAAGGAGGCGTACCACATCGATGACATTTTTCGATTCCTGGACATAACGACCTCGACAAATCACCAGAAGTTGTTGTCGATGTCGAATATCTCTCAAGTTTTGTTCGAGATATGATCGTGCTTCACTGAATGTAGGTGCAAATTGAATTTCCAGTTGCGGATAAATCTGACGTAATTGCTCCGTCGTTTGGAGATCATTTTGATCGGAATCAATCCAAAATAACATAGGATTTTCTCGAGAACGGTTTTCATCTGATTGTGTTGAGGGTGTAGGAAGTGAAACGGAATCTTGGCAAAAATCAGATGGAAGAGGTGGTTCGTAAGGACCAAATGTTTCTGGATAGGGGCAGTCTTTGTTTGACGACTTAGTGCTACCTAAAAAAAAGAAGTATGGTTTTGTTTTATGTTGTAACGGAAGGTTTTTCCTCACCAGAAATGTTTCCAATTATGGTTGTTCGCTGTTCTTGTTCTTTGGGTAATGCATTAGTATTCGAATGCGAAACATGACAACCAGCATTCCATTGTGTTTCTTGATTGGCGCCGATGAATTCATAGAGGTCAAAAAGTGTGTCTGTTGCTGTGACATTAAGAAATTCGAGTGCTGGTCTAATTTCTTCGCGATTATTGGTAAATATTAGCACGGGAGCATGCGCTTCTTCCGTACGAACAGCTCGAATCGTATCAACGGCTGTCATTTGATCTGACAGCGACCAGACAATCACAACTTTAAAGAAAGTGCCCGGTTTTCGGATCGATTCTCGATTGGCTACGATCCATTTTTTAGCTCCATCGATGGTATGGACAATCACAAGTTGAGCAGAGGCTTCGTTCGGTAAATTGTTCAACTTACTTATTGTTGGCAACGGTTGTGCTAATGTTGGTTGAGCGAAATTCGGTAAGCGTCGAATGACATCGACTAATTTTTTAACATTCTCATTCATCGGTACATCGACAATCCATAACGAGAGAAAATGTTGATGAATAAGCATACTTTGTTGACGAGCAAACTGCTTTTTTGCTGGCTCAGGGACTGGTAGAAATTTTTTTTGATCAAATGGAAAAGTATCTTCAACGAGAACTTCAATACCACTCATCTCTCGCGTTGGCCATGGGTTGGCCAAAGAGAGTTGAGCAACGGCATGTGGCGAAACTCTGTTTGAAGCATATTGCAACTCTTCGTCTTTTATTGGTCGATCTTTATGAGGCCATTCTGGCCGTTCCTGAAGGCGTTGGCGCATATCTTGCAATTTGCGAATTAATCTTTTCATATATATGAGATAGCAATGATTCGTAGCAGCGTATGAATAGGAGTCTACGACACTCTGGTCTATCGGATCGATAAGGACACGCAATGAACGACCTTGTTGTTCGCGTGCACGAAGACGTGCCATGAAACCTTCATAATCGAGAAAGTCAAGAAAGCGAAGTGGTGTACGAACAACAATGGTTTGTGCTGGATCTTTTGATGTACACGAACGGACAATATTTCGAGCAAGAGCCATCGCTGCTTTCATGCCACTGTTCATACCTCGACCGGGCCAAAAATGAACATTCAAAGCAGCATCACCAGCAAGACACACCAATACAGTCTTGTATCGTTTTTGCTGACTGCTTTTTGGTTTAGCCGATAACTGATCATTTCCGTCTTCATTAACTTCAAAACGAAGTTCTCGAACCACTATCGAAGCGTGTCGAACATTGATTTCGATAGGTACCACACGAAAGACATATTTTGGAGAAATTTTAAAGAACTCCAAACCCTGCCGGACGATAGTCCAAGCAACTGATGAGTTTGGACATTTGTTGACATCTAGCAAATCCAAAGGTTCATTGCGACTTTGAAATATGTCTAAAAGTCGACGTAATTCATCATATTCACTTTGAATTAAACGAATATTCAGATAACCACGACGACTAGTCGATGAATTGACTAAATAGCGCGTTTGTGCAACAGTCAAGACGCAATTCAGTGCTTGATGCAAAGGTTCTTCCGACGGGTGAACTTTTACAGGTATATTGTAGGCTACACCACACGCATATTCGACGCCTTCACTTATCATTGGGATGTTACAGTATCGGCGAACAAATGAATTAGAACCATCTGCTCCGACCAACACGTCAAAATGACCTGCAAGAGAAATTGTTTCTGCTTGTACAAATATAGCTAAAAGATGGAGATACCTTTGATAAGACATTCTGTTTGTTCTTGTAATTGTTCAGCAATTAATTCTACTTGACCGCTTAGTACGAACGGTTGTATCAATGCAAAAAGTCGATCTTCTACCTCACGTATAGGGATATTTCTAGATGTTGGCCATACTCTTT
>CAWUHI010000320.1:0-15108 GCA_963921925.1 Sphagnum tenellum | reverse complement strand
CCCATAAAAACGACTTTCGAGCCCATTTGTAGTGAAGAAAATTTTTTTTTCACTTCTCTTTCCCCATCCATTTAGCATTAGAATCCCATAAAAACGACTTTCGAGCCCATTTGTAGTGAAGAAAATTTTTTTTTCACTTCTCTTTCCCCATCCATTTAGCATTAGAATCCCATAAAAACGACTTTCGAGCCCATTTGTAGTGAAGAAAATTTTTTTTTCACTTCTCTTTCCCCATCCATTTAGCATTAGAATCCCATAAAAACGACTTTCGAGCCCATTTGTAGTGAAGAAAATTTTTTTTTCACTTCTCTTTCCCCATCCATTTAGCATTAGAATCCCATAAAAACGACTTTCGAGCCCATTTGTAGTGAAGAAAATTTTTTTTTCACTTCTCTTTCCCCATCCAGTTAGCATTAGAATCCCATAAAAACGACTTTCGAGCCCATTTGTAGTGAAGAAAATTTTTTTTTCACTTCATTTTCCCCATCCAGTTAGCATTAGAATCCCATAAAAACGACTTTCGAGCCCATTTGTAGTGAAGAAAATTTTTTTTTCACTTCATTTTCCCCATCCATTTAGCATTAGAATCCCATAAAAACGACTTTCGAGCCCATTTGTAGTGAAGAAAATTTTTTTTTCACTTCTCTTTCCCCATCCAGTTAGCATTAGAATCCCATAAAAACGACTTTCGAGCCCATTTGTAGTAAAGAAAAATTTTTTTTTCACTTCTCTTTCCCGATCCATTTAGCATTAGAATACCATAAAAACGACTTTCGAGCCCATTTGTAGTGAAGAAAATTTTTTTTTCACTTCATTTTCCCCATCCATTTAGCATTAGAATCCCATAAAAACGACTTTCGAGCCCATTTGTAGTGAAGAAAATTTTTTTTTCACTTCTCTTTCCTATTCAGATTCACACCAGAATTCCGTTCTATGCATGATCTTCCATTATTGTTAGTGTTCGTTTTCGACATCATTCATGACTTTTCAGTCAATCACTTATTGAACTTTCATAACAATATGATTCGAAACATACTGTGCCTCAAACGGGCTGTATTTCACTAAACGTAGCAATCATGTCAAAAAAGGTTCGACACTTCGATGTGCAACGGTTTGCGCTGTCTAAAGATTATCTACAGAATTTGTCTGATTTATTATTGATTGCCATATATACGTGCTCTGTTATAGGATTTTCAATAGCGTCATTTATTTTTGGAATAAGAACCGAGCGTGACATACTATCAAGCTCACGCTTTCGCCATTGGCAAAAGCAATGAGCGGTATGGGTTTCTGTGAAAGATTTACTAGGTTCGTAGGGTTTTTCTTCGGTCGTTTTCAGACTGAGATTTCTTCGTTGCCCATTTTTTCATCAATTTTTACAATAACCTGTACTGTAATTGCACCAAAATGTAGCCTAAATAGTTCTCTATTTGCGACACATTCTCTACATATATTTATTGTCGCACTCAACTCTTGCTTTAAGTGGTAATCTATTAATATGTGAAGATTTCATAGTAAAGAGAGGATGATTTTGGCTACATTTCGTTGTAATCAGAGTTGAGTTTATTGTAAAAATTGATGAAAATTTAGAATGAAGAAATGTCAGTCTGAAAACGAATGAAGAAAAACTTTTCGAAGGTATTGAACCTTTTACAAATACACGTACTGAACATTGCTTTTTCGAATACCGAAAGATTGAGGTCGATAGTGTGGAACTATTCATACTTATTTAAAAGATGGTGAAGGACATTTAAAGAATCTGACAATAATTGGCTTTCACAAATACACAAGGCAAAAATTCGTGCTGATTGTAGTTTCAACGTTGATCCCATCGTCTAGAAGAAGAAAAGTCTGGTTTCAAGTTTGCATTTAAGTATCTTTGATCAAGTCTTCAAAGATACACGAAAACTGAATATCGCCCGAAGATTTGAATTCCCTGCCTGCAATTGCCTTCGATAAAGCTTTCTTAAGAGATAGTATTGGTTATTCTCTTGTTGGAAATATGCTGTTTTCTGATTGGCTGAACAGAAAGGCAACAAGCATTATCTGTCTGTTTGGATGACCCTTTCTTTTAGAAAAGGGAATCAAATCTTTATCACTGGCATTTACAAAGAACTGGGTATTTTTATAATAAATACTTATCTGCTCCAAGTGTCTTGGTTGTCGTTGCAACAATTTTGTTGTACATGTTCTACCAGCCATATTCTCTATATTTATTCTGCGTAGAAGCCTCTTTTATTGCCTCTGCTCTCTAATATCGTTGTTCAATCTTGAATTTCAGTGTCAATACGAACATATAGCTTATTCAGAAAACTTTGTTCACCTCTTTCTTGGAGAATCTAGGTGATGCAGCAAGAGCCTTACTCTTTTATCAAAAGCGAAAAGTCACCTGAATTCGTCGTCGAACAACACCTAATATATATTGTCTCATTTCTCTGTTGGCATGAAGGTTATTTTTTTGTATTTTAGAGGCACTCATGACAAGTGGAATTTGATCAAAGTCCGATATGCTGTTACCAGACGATCAGGACATGGCAGATTCAGATTGTGACGACATGACAGAGTCCGAAATTGAAACGATACTTAGTAGTCTGCCATGCTCAAAAACACCTCAAACCGCTGAGGATCTTCGATTTAAAAAAGCTACTGAAGATCTATTACAATTAGACATGGGCATAATTCCCATGGATACATTACTGCGCCAGATTGATAGAGATGCTGCGAATCTGCTTGTCGAGCATTGCATATTGATTTATAAAGACGATTTGTTCACAAAAAATGACGACTGGGATACCGATGGATATATAAAATACGTACCTGAAAATATGGACATCGATTTTGCGGGACGTCTCCTTCGATTTAATGTCTGGCCGCCATCATGGTCATGTACCGCCTGTCTACCAAGTGTATGGAGATGTCGTCTCTCTGTAACTGGTATTGAATATTTGCGTACTATGACTATTTATCGTAAACAGTTGGAGTCTTTACCACAATCACCATCCGCGACTGTTCAATATGCTGCTGACATTGATAGCGAGCAAAAACAGAGTTCGCCTACCAGCTGTCATCATCGTTTGTCGAATCAACAAACACTTAATAGTAAACAATCATATAAAAAAACTCTTTTTTTGTTTTTTTCTTATTGCTTTCCACCGTCTATTTCAGCTGTTCTGTCCGATGAGCCGATGCAAAAGGAAACGTCATTCAGTGCAGGATTATCACAAGCCAATATCTCGATTCGATTGACAAGTAATCAGAAATCATATCTTGATGTTAAACTGACTTTTGTCAATAATTATCTTTTCAGGCCATGACAGTGCCACTTACATTCCAATTATCCATAAATCAAGCAACGTCAATAAATTTAGTGACCAAGAATTTGATAATGATGCAAGAAAAAGTGAGTGTATTTTTTTCTTAATTTTTGTCCCTCATTGAACTCTGCATTTCTTATTGTACAGAAGGCAAAGATCGTAACGGCGATTCTAAACGCGTTTTACTCGAAGAACAACCGTCGCCGAAAAGAGCGCGAATCGACAATGTTGCTTCAAATAACATCGCACAATTGCATCATCCAAGCATGGTTTTAGATGAGTTAGCAGTGCATTGGAATCGACTACGTTCACGTATAATTGGTTTAAGGAACCAAACTGGCAATGACTGCTATATCAATGCGGCTGTTCAATGCTTGGCCAATAGCCCTCCTTTTGTCGAATGGTTGCTCAATCAAAACAAATCATTGCTCGCATGTAAATATAAACACTCGAAAAAACACTTCTGTCTTTGTTAGATTCCCATCAGCCGGCGGCATGCAGCGCGACTACAACTTTAAATAATTTTGATTTCTCTGTGAGACTCGACAAGTTTCTTATGTCATCTGTAAAATTTGATTTACGATACCAACCATGCATGAATGGGCGATGATAAAAGCGTTTATACGCTCGATGTCATGCCAACTAACAGATGAAAAACAATCCCACATACAATATTTATGCTGTTTTTTCTTGCTGAAAAATGTCTAAAAAACTAAAATGAACGATTGAGAGTGTCTGTTCGATGCTCTGTCTAAGTACTCTTCAAGTAATTACTGCCATATTTTGTTTTAAAACCCCAAAACGATTATTGAAAGCCTCGAAAAACAACTTTGAGACGATTTTTACTTTTGATAATTTCGGAGTTTTGTTCATTACGCATTGGAGTAGTTCTAATTAACTTTTCATTGATTCCAGTTTATAGAGTACAAATTTCTCTAGAAAGTTTTATTTAAACTTTTGTATAAATTAAAAAGAATCCACATACTTTTTCCATTTTGAAAAGGTCTCGTTCTGAGAAGGTCACAGCTTTGTTAAAACGGAAGTTTAGATGGAGAGCGACATTTAGTGAAACTCTTAACTTTATTGTCTTTTTGAATTCTGACGAAACACGATGTATAAATTACAGAAGACCGTTCTATCAACGGAACTATCACGAAAAACGCTTGACCATTGTTAAGATTTGGACTGACATGTAGACAATCGATCTTCCAGGGTCAAAATAGTGCCGCACTACGATCATTTTAGTGCCTTCATTGTCTTTCTTTCTTCTTGTAATTAGACCTATCACTTCTGTTCTTCTTTAGCAAGAGTCTTCTTTCTTTCAATGCATACGGTTTTGGCAAATGCTTAACGGCTTGCAGTCATACTAATTTATTGCGATGTTTTTTTAATTCAGGTTCCTTAACCAAGCAGCGGCAGTATTGTTCGGTATGTGAACTATCGAAAATCGTATGCTCACTCTACCCATCATTGAATGAAAGTCAAGCCGATTTGAATCATACTAATGTTGCATATTCCCATACAATCAGTTTTAATTTGGACAAGTTATCATCTCAATTCGTTCCTCAGCGTCAAGAAGATGCTGGCCTCTTCATTATCAGTTTGCTGGAGCATTGTGCTAATTGTTTAACATCTTACATATCAACAGACCCAATGCTTCAACGTCCGCAAACGGTGATCGATCTGATATTTGGCATAAAGCTTCTGTCGACCATTAAATGTCTATCTTGCTCAATGGCTAGTGAAAAAGAAGAAATACATTATATGTTGTCTGTCGAAGCGAATAATCTTCATTCTTTGACCGAAGCACTTGAACATTTTTTCGATCGAGAGATATTGACCGGTAGAGATGCTTATCTTTGTTCTGGTTGTAATGGTCGCGTTGAAGCAAACAAACGTCTTACTATTCAAGAATTACCACTAATTCTTATCATAAACTTCAAGAGAAGTATAAGGAGCGGTAATGACAATAAAAAACTCATGCATCGGATCAATTATGACGAGTTGATTGATATTTCTCCATATATGAGTTGCCAATTACTGGATAAAGAGAACGAGAACCATAACAACGGAGTAACCAAACAACTTCTTTATAAATTGTATGCTGTGATTATTCATTCTGGTGCCCGTGCGCAAAATGGGCATTTCTGTGCTTACCTCCGTACATCGCAGAACACATGGTTTATCGTAGACGACGAGCACCATCGACAAGTTTCATCAAGAGAGGTTCTCAATAATCAATCTGCGTATATTCTATTCTATGCCAAAGCATTCGATTCAATCGCGAGTACTTGCGTGTCACCACAGTTGGGATCAATTCGATCAGGATTATCACAAAGCAATATTGCCTCTAATGGTGCATCATCTTCAAATTCTTCGGTAAGTAAATCTGTTTATAAATTTTAGATCCTTGGTAAATGCTCTTCGCTCTTTCAGCTTGCTGGAAAAGCATCGTCGATTCAAACCCATTCAATTTTAGGTCAAAGTCAAGCATTACTCAGTCATGATCCCACAAGTTTGCCTATGGAAGTGTCATCATCACATATTAGTAAATGAATTTGACTGTTTCCACATGATTTTATCCAACGTAATTGTTCAGGTCCACGCGTATCCGAACCTCAGCCACTTCCAAAACATCTCACGAATGCTAATGTTCAGAATGCTCCTTCAACGATAGATCAACGAGTTGGATACACAGAGAGTACCATCACAATCGGAGGTATGTCTGCAGTGTTAGCTGAAAATACCAAGCATATATATGGTTGTTCAGTTTTGATCGAAATCAATGCTCAGCAATTACGTTACCTATCTTTCCTTTAATTGAGTGGTCGTGATTTTTTTAGAGCCATCAGGTGTATCAAAGCGATCAGCAATATTTGAAGATACTTCAGATGACGATTCTATACAGTCAATCATCGAAGAGCCTGATCGGTTTAAAGCACAAAAAGGTATGACAAACGGACAGCAACAGGAATTTATTGTACTTTTTTTTCATGCATATATAGCTAGACTTTACTCAGAACTGGAGCATTCAGAAGAAAATGGTTATATCCCAGTGTACTATTTATAGACGCTTTCGCTGATTGATTCAATCCGTTCCCACCATAAAAGACCCTCCAAAGTCGTGAGGTTTTTAGATAACTTTATTAATTAAACCCCGTGAAGAAAAATTAGGATGTTATAAGATACCATTGGAAGTTTTGAGTGCTCGGACATAATAGACGATCTGGGATCTTCCAAAATGGTCGGAAGGGTTTATTACCAAACAAGTCGAAATACAAGAACAGCTTTCAATTACTTGTCAAACTTGGAATCACTTAATATTAAAAAAAAAAGAAGCGAAAGAAATTTCTGAAAAGCTGACGAGCTGGGAAAACTATCAGGTTAAGGAAAAAATAAAAAATAAAAAAGGAAAAACACTTCTGCGAGATCTATCTAGTCTTTGTGAAAAAAATTTCAAAAGTGAGATTCGAACCAATTGATTCTTCATTAAAAAATCAACTTCAATGGCACGATTTTAATACAAACAATTATTATTTTCAGTCTTTAGCATTAGTTTCGTGTGATTCTGAAGATTTTTTCTACTTCACCTGCCAATTGAGACTGATTGAACCGTCTTAATCGATTATCATCGATTAAACAGATCAGAAAAGGATCTTAAAAACAAGATTACAAATTGAGAAATGTTGATTTTAATCTCATTTTTGAAAATTTCCTGCGTTGGAGCAATACCTAATACCAATTTTCTCGAACTCGTATCTTCTCGTGACTCTAACTACACGTATTTCTTGCGTATTTTAGAGCAGCACAAAAAACTGGCATCGGTTGCAACGGGTGTTGCAGTGGAAGAGGCTTTCGAATGTGAACTTTCCTCTGAATACAATTTCCGGCTTAAACCAAGTGATCTCACTAAAATGAAGCAGCTTCAAGAGCAAGAATTGAAAAAAACAAAAGATCGAAAGCTGAAAGAACTTGGATTGCAGCCCGATCCTACACCAACCAAAGTTATATTCAAAACCAAACGCAAAATCAACCCTCTCAGCGACATTACCAACGGTGGATACGAACATGATAGAGATAACTCTTCCAGCACCACTAAGGTTAATATTGAATATTTCAATACTCTACTTCCGTATTTGAAACAGTACAATTCTGCCTGTGCTCTATGCGTTTGCACGCGCTATTTTGGACGAAAAACTTCGATACCAGCTGGTCTTCTTCTGAGATGTATTCTCAACTGCAAGGGATCTGATTGTCCTTTCAAATGTGCGGTACACGTTTTCCGCAACGGATTTTGTTTTATTGTTCCGTTGGATCGGCACATTTTCCATCGAGTCGATGAACGGCTTAGCCGTCCGATTCGTGGCTCAAGACGACGAGCAATAATGGAGAAATTCGATGCTGGTGGTTCTGTATATAGAGTACATGCACAATATAGTCAGCAACGAACGACCAACGAGAAGCTAGGCTTCAACTACGATGCAACAGGAAAATCGAAAAAAGTTTTCAAAAAAATAAAGGCTGAAGCGGTAGCTGCATCGTTACTTTCACCAGACGTTCAAACAGGTATTTATAGAGAAACTACAAGCCTTGATCTAGGAGTAGCGAATAGGATACAGAATCTAGATAATTTGACATACAAAAAAGGGAATTACACGTCCTTTTCATCATAGCTCTTCAGGACTTGCTTTACTTTTTTCTTTCGGTAAAAAAATCTTGTATTCTATTGATAGGCATTGTACGACTTTGTGATAAGCTGGCTGAGAACATCAATAGTAATGGAATCATCAAAGGTGCTTTACAAACTGTTCAGCTCCGACCTTTTTGTGTCGTTTCGTTCACGGAAGCTTCGATTCGATTGTATGATGCTATTGTTACCCGACCAAATTCAGTTCTATCTTGGGATGCCACCGGAGGCATCATTCAATGCCCATCATCCTCATCGAAACAAATACTTTACTATGAATTGACATTAGCTCATCCTGGTGTAGTCAATGAAGACACCCTTATACCATTGACGTTCATGTTGTCTGAAACACAAACATTAATGGCCGTGGTCCAATGGTTAACTGCGTTCAAAGAAAGTCACAAAAAGGTAAATTCGTCTCAATTCAAAAATAAGTTTTAGACAATCGAATTAAAAACTTCTTAGTAAGAAAACTGTTTCGTTTAAGAATAATTACGATCAATACTATGTCTTGAGTGAATTCTTGACTCGAAGACTTTGAAATTCATACAACAACAAGAGATCATTATGGTCTGAAACTTGGAAAAATTTCAAATTTTAATTTTACTCTAGTCTCGGGGTAATAGGGTAGGAAATTGACCAAAATAGTCGTTTGGGCCTTATTAGCCAACGGTCACAGCTATTCGGCGTCAATTCATTTCTTTGATCTGAATTTTTTCTTTTCAATGTTTAATATGTTCCATAATTCCATCTCGTCTAATTATTTGAAATTTGTAAAAAGTTCTATTTTCTATTTTGGGTAATCTATGCTATTTGATTGCCACATGTTTTGAAGAAAACTGGATATTTCAGAAAGGTTTTTTTCAGAAGTTCGCGCATACATTTGATAGATAGTGACCGATTTAAATAAGATGTGCTCGGAACGAATTTTTAAACAAAATTTGATTTGAAAAATACTGCAGTTACCTTCATGCACCAAAATCCGAATGCGTGACCTCTAAAAAGAAATCTTCACATTATGTTTCACATTGTCTCTGATACAATACCAATAGACAAAAATGGAATGTGATTTCGGTTCGATATTAGACCACCTCAACAGACTTTCGGGGTTTATAATGGCGATAACATTTATGCAGCGAAATATTCACGTTTTTGCACTGCTTGGCTTTTAATTCATCTAGTGATGTAATCTCAAAATTTACTAATACATCACAGGACCATGACATTTCTTCTAGAATTCACCACCGTCTCACTTGGTCTTTTTTAAATCTTATTTAGATTTTTCCTCATAAGAAAGATGCTTTTCCACGCCCGGCGGTGATCTTGTCCGATCGTGCTCAAGTCTTTCTGCAAGGTGCTTTGCGTGTATTGAATGATGAGAGTTACCGACAGTTCCTCTCCCGTGCTTATCGAATCGTCACCAACCAAGCGGTAACTGATGATCTATCAAAAACAAATATACATGCCTGTTTAGCACATTTCATGTTGGTTAGTACAATAAGTTTGTCTGCGAGTGTTTTTGCTTATTCTACATTCCAGGACATGCGCAAGCTGGTCAATCGATACCTACCCGAAGATGTTCGTGAAGTCGGAATGTGGTCGATGGCTCTTTTAATAAACACGAACACCTGGACGAAAATGAAAGAGAACTGGCGTCTAATTTGTATAGTTTTTTGGAATCATGGTACCGTCGATAACGTGAACGTCAAACAGTGCTCTGCGACTCTTCTTTCACGTATCGGACGAATTTCTAACGATCCAAACACATGTGAAGCCATCAATTCTTCACGATCGAAGTCAACAACGACTTCTGATGCGTTCGAATTTGACGATAATTTCGATGACGATGGTCAACCAGCATATTCTAGTCAGCCTAATAAGATTTCTACCAAGAAAGTTGAACGCACAAGAACACGGTTGTCTCGGTCCACAATTGAGCGTTCAGTAAATATTCATCTTTTGCTAAGAAGTGTATTGGTTTTTGCCTATTCTAGATCGTTGACGAAGAGCAAGAATTAAATCAACTCGATAGCTCATTCAAGAGCGATCTACAAGCAATCTTTGATGAATGTCGTGAAATAAGTGGTCAGAACAGCCGTGTTTCTTCGTCAACAAACAAGAAAACAAAAGGAGCTCGAGACTGGCTTTCATATATCATGAAGAACTGCATTCCTACGATTGCAATATGGTCGAATCTCTTGTTGGGTAAATATACCTTTTCGTTTTTCAATAAGACAATTTCGTGTTGACATTTGTGCAGGCAACTATTCGCGTCATGTTAGCGGTGCTGTCCGAGCTTTTGACGGACTGCTTCTCTCGACGCACAACCAAAGGACAAACGCTATTTCGGAACGCAGAATGTGCATTGTTAAGAGAACTCAACTTGGTGACTATTTTCTTTTATGAAAAGTGGCAAAGTACGAGTGAACGCATATATACTGTTTTTTTCTAGAGGCACAGACTCGTATTCGACCGGATGTGGTACTTCGAATTCTCGTAGAAGACATGCAAAGAATGATTGAGACATTCTCCATCTCTTTGCTAGCTCAATCAACTCAAGAGAATATTAACGTACAGCCTCACCAATTGAGAGAGATTCGTGAACATTGGAGTCAGTCCAATCATCGAGGGCGTGGCTACTATGCAAAGAAACCACAGCCGCTGGTGATGATCAATTTGACAAGTGCACTTGTTGTATCGATATCAACAATCAATGATGATCTCTCATTGCCGAATCTCTCAGCTCCGAACTGGCTCAATGTGTCTATTGGCTTACTGTTGTCTATCGAGGCGGTCCGTCGATCACCTCCCCGATCTTCAATGATGGCAACTCCTTTACTTATCGATGTGGCCAATTTCATTGAAAATTGGTCGTTAATGTTAAGCAACATTGGATCAACGAAAAAGACAAGTGCAGCACAAAAACGATTATTGAATACCACATTCGATTTTCCTGCCAACATTCCGAATGATCCTGTTGAACAATCGACTTTTATTCTTCACAAAGTTCTCATTCCAATCATCGCTCAACCGATGCTGGCGATCAAGACGCATATCTGTGCAGCCTGCAAGTTGACCTTACGCACTCACTGTGTGATCGGTCACATTCCAATCAATCTAGTAGAAGGTCAACTTTTGCTTCGTAATGAGTTGACTACCTACTTTACAAGCAGTGCTTCTGACATATTATGTAGCAAATGTTCTTTTCCTATGACTCGCAATATAAAATTGCTGGACTGTAAGAATATCTGGTCTTATCTTCTCTTTGTTTGGCAATTTGCTTGATTTTTAACTTCGGTATGCTTCAGGTCCTAGTATTGTTACTGTCACTGTGAATGACAATGAAACTGCATCATATATTTCGCGCAAACCTCCACAAGCTTTATGTTTCCAGTCATTCATGGATCAGTTCAGTGTGGGTTGCTCTTCGTCGACAATTTTCGATATAGTCGGCTTCTTGTCCATTGTACCGACTATTACTGATCGCAAGCTTGAGTTGGTAACAAAAATGAGACAAAGATGGCGGATAAACTCGACACAAAAACTGATTGGTGATGGTGAGCAATTGTGCCAATTGTTCGCACGTAGCCGAATCATCATCCTTGAATGTGTTCGGACGAGTGATACAAATTTTCTTTTTGCCATTGCCCAATGCTGTTCGCTTTCGGATATTACTATGGATGATGTTGATAATAAATGCAAGACTCTGCGCGATGCTCTCAAACAAATTGAGACTAATGTTTCTCTGAAGCATCTTCAACTGACTTTGTCATCGACAGTCACTAATTACTACCAATGTCAAAATTGCTCCAACTCGCCTGACTCACTGTCGTCAGTATACGACGGCGTATCTATCTATCAGAACGCAGTGAAAGACTCGTTGATCATTGCTATGCCATTCACATTGAGCAATCATTCGCTCAATCTCCAATGTTCTCTTTGCAACAACAGTTCCGGCAATTTGCTATTCACTCCGTATAGACAAACGCATCAGCGCTGTCCATTTATATTTATGTATTATTCACGTCGTACGTCACGTGAACAAATGATCAGTCTTCGTGTCAAGCTCATGGACGATTGCACACGACTACCACAAATGTACAAGATTACATCTGCACTGCTTGTCGACGAATACAACTCAATCTCTTTGATAAAACTTGATGTTTCAAACAATCTCATGGTATATTGTCAGAGTCCGTACACGACGCCTGCTTCACTCTCCGACACTGAAATAGATGATCTATTCGTCACTGTTCGATCGACAGTGCTGTTCTTTCGGCAAGTAAGTCGGAAATGGGCTGATTGAAGTATGTGAGGCAAATATTTTCTATCGATAAAAGGTTGAAGATACTGACATTCACAACTACCAGCGGGAATTATCCCGACCTGATATACCTCGAATCAATAACAAGTCGGGTGCACTTCCTTCGTCAACGTCCTCGTACCAATTTGCTGAAGAAGCCAAAGGACAGGAAGAACAAACTGACACAGTGGCGCCTGACGAGGTTCGTAATATTTAAAATATCGGCACGAAAATCCGATGGCATCCATTAGCAATGTATTTCATCTCCCTGTTTAGGAATATATGGCATCGACCATCGTTGATCACGACTCCGGAACATCATCAAACATGATCGTTTTGAACACAGAACCGTCGAATCAAATGGTAAGCAACAATTTTTTGTCCTGGTCAACTGCGATCATGAATATTATTACTTCTGTAGAGTGTCAAACATGTAACAGTCAACAGCAGCAATATTGGTGAACCACCGCCAAGGAAATCATCAATAATATCTTCTCAATTGGAAGTCACTCACCAGGTTAGAATTTAGTTACGAAGAGCTTTGCTTAATATAAACATTTCCTTGCGAGGTTCATACGCAACGTATTCACTGCCATGTCTCCCTTGCTTGATGTTGATAGTCAAAGTCTCGTAACTTGAGATTTTTCCAGATTTATTCTCTAGAGTTTCTTCTTCACCCAAACAAAACTGAATTTCAATTATTTGTTTTCTATGTTCTCGTTCTTCGTCTATGTCCAATACTTTTACATTCTTTGTTCTATGCATTCATATGAACTGAATGAGTTCATAGATGTGACTAGTGTTAAAACAGTGGGAGATTGATATTCAGCAAGCACGTGAATGAGAGAAACATCCCACCATAAGTCAACTAATCCTTCCATCAAGAAAATAGATAGGAATCCTTATTTTCTTGTTTTTTATATTCGTTGTAGTAGCGTTTTTCAACGATCACTCTGTCACATCGACAGTTGTCTAGATTCGTACACATTGCATCAAATTCACGCTATAAACGCTATTCAATTCCTGGTACTTCTCATTTAGATTTCTGTTCTCCATAAGAGTGCATGGGTGATAAGCATTTTAACTTTCTGCACAAACAATCAAATATAGACGCTGCTTAATCAGTACCTGCCTGTAAAAAAAATTGTCAATATTTTGGACCTTGATCAGCAATTTCTTAGTCAACATGTATCGCTCAAAGAAGTGTCAATCCTTTACAATATCTTATTAAACTTGGCGTTGTTCAATGGTCTTTTTCTAAATCTCTTTTCAACTGTTCGATATGTGTGACGTAATACAAGAAGCGAAATGAACAGCAGGTGCGAGGAGTCACTTCTACCATTTTCGTTGCAGTTAGGGTAACAAATAGCATGATAAAATTGGACAAAAACGTCTGTTGCATTGATTGAAATCAAATTTTTATCTGTTCTTTTATCTTGTAGGTGTCGGAGCGAAGTACACCCATACCAAGATCATTGTCGACTGCGTCCATTGCACTTAAAGGACCACTTACCATTCGTTTAGTCGGCACGTCTTCTGTTGTAAGTAGCGAACACATTCTTTCTATTCATATTTTTCTTCTTCTCATTCTTAGAACTCGACAATCCAGCCGATTCATCGCATCGTCATCGAGTCGACAAGAAATTCTATTCCAATACAAAATGATTCTGCCGATCCGTCTCACACTTAGTCACACATTTTTTAAGGAGGGGGACTGATCTCTCCTTTCCCCTCCTTTGCTATGTCCATGTGACCCATCAAGATGATTCTTGATTCAGGTGTTCTAACTTGTAGAATTCCTTCGATTAGCTTCATTTTCACTTTTTCATTCTATGCCACTTGTCATGAGTCTGGATTTTTCGGTGTTTGTCTATGGTAATCATTCTATTAATTTTATTTTCGTTTTGTTAAAACTATGTTTGACCTTTGTAATTTGCTCTTGACTAGTGCCGTTTTATATAAGTCTTTCCAATGCTATTTATTGTTAATCTCTATGAGATCTATCATTGAACCTGAACACACTTATGCATTAATCGTAACTGGCATCACTCCTACATAAAATAAAGAGAAAGACGTCAAGTTGCGATAAAATTTTCCGTTCTAAAATCGAAAGTGAATAGAAATGCACGGCCTAGGACAGTTCCCCTATGAGCTAAACATCAATGAGAAATTTTAAGAAATATTTTCAGATTGTTGTGTACAACACGGCAACGTTCGTACTGCAATATACATTCTTAATAATCATTGTATGAATGAACATTGTTCAAGCCTCTTTTCATATGAATTGCTATGGATTCAGCGCGAACCGTTCAGTAAGAGACGACATCGTTTGATCCACATAATCGCGCATGTGTTCGGTTCAGAATGGTCTGATTCAAGCATAGGTAGAATAGGGGAAAACGAGAAAGGTTTCATCCGTTTAGCTCGTTGTGATCGTATTTTGAATACATGGGTTAAGTTGATCGAACGAAAAATATTGCATTGAAAACGTCCAACTGGAATAAAAAAAAGAGGTCGAAGAAGAAGTCGAAGTATTATCTTGGAAATAAATCACATATGATATTTTTTTAGCGAGTGGCTAAAACCATGCAGAAAAATTGACAAAAAAATATTTGACTAACTCGAATCAATAACAACTATATACGGAACAACTCAACATAAAAACAAACATCAACAAGTGGCGCCATCTATATTAGATGCAAAATTATATGTAGCTTATCGTACATGGTAGAGGACAAAAGTCAACTGACAGGCAATGGCGATTTTTTATATGTAGGTGCATTTATATGTAGCTTATCTTGACC
>CAWUHI010000319.1:0-26595 GCA_963921925.1 Sphagnum tenellum | reverse complement strand
CTCAGGCTCACTTCACATAGGGTTGATCAACCAATCAGATCAATAGTCCACATTTTACCACAGTCCAATTGTTGAGTGTGGATATGAGTGAGGTTTATTGACTGACTCGGGTAGAGCGCGAACCTGTGCAGCGGAAGAACGAGAAAAATTCTTTTTATCCAATTGTCTTTTTTTAAATATCTTGTTCAAAATTTATGCCATTTGGAAACATCGTAGTTCTCTTGTTTCTTCTTTGAGACTGGAAGATAATTCACTGCTGTGTCAGAATCTGGTGGATAATACCTTTTTTTTTATCAATATCATATCTATTGAATTATCGTAATCGAAGAAATTTTTGAATTCTTCTTAGCTTTTCGTCTGTTCTTAGATAAGCCAGAGTTCTCAATGCCATCTCATATCAATATTCGAACTGTGAATGGAATCAAGCACAACCCTACTCTACCTTCCAAATTTCGACGTGTACAAAACCGAGCCGCCGCCGTAATTGATGCATGGGACGAGTTTGGAGAGACTTGTCCATTGGACATAGTCGCTCATCTACATCTACTGCCAGTCGAACAAATTCGTGCTGATATTTACGGTAATCCGCGTGAGATTGATAGACGATTCGGCACGAGAAATTCAAGCAAAATCGTACGTGTTCTCAAGATATGTCTGCAAGAACTTGATGATAATATTCATCCATCACTCGTTGCCGTTGCTAATCACGTTCCGTTCAGCATCGTGCGTCTTCTTCAACATAATCCGGACGTAAAAAGCATTGCGGACGATTTCGTTCGAGACATGAGCAAGAAGCTGATAGAAATCCGAGAAAAAGACAACCAAGAAATCGTCGAATCGATTGATCCTATAGTAAAAATAGAAAGACAGATACTTTACTTTTTTTTACATAATCCTTGTTATTTTAGTCTTGTGCTGAGACGTCGACTCTTGCTCGACCACCTCTTCGACCAATCGAAAATCAACTGTTCTCTCGTCCCGAAACAGTTCGAAAGAAATCTGGTACGATTGTTACAATCCTTATTTTTGAATGATGCTAGCTCAATTGACGTGTGTTTTTCAGGTACAGGTGCTGATTCAAGACTTGACGACAATGCGCACAGTGAAAAATCTTTCTGCTCATCTGCACAAGCAATTAGATCTACTAGGAAGCGTAAACTTTGCGTTAACATAGTATTTTTCATACCATTATTGACTGGATTTGCTACAGGAGCGAGTACGGACGAAGCCAATGCACCGACTATACCTACGATTGATTCAGTCTCAGTTCATTCGAGTAACGATGACAATTCGCGACCGAGGACGACAGATTCTCCGACGATAGTTGAAGATCAACGTTAGTAAGATTCTATTCTTCACTACAAACGTTTTTTCTCTCAATGTTCAGATTCACCCAGGACGGCACGTGAGCTCGATCGTCACTCTGACGATGATTCCTATACGTCAATGGTTACAATGGCTGATAAACAATCGATAACAAAACGTGTGCCTAAATCATGTCATCGCATTACGGACTTTTCCATCTCGAATATACAAATGGGCTGGACTCTTTTAAAAGAGCACGGTGTTGGCCTTCAGAATGGCAGCCGATCGAAGAACACTAAAAATATATGTTACCTGAACGCCATCATGCAGTGCTTAGCCAACACACCGCCGTTTGCTCAATAGTTACTTGAAGGTAGCACTCATGGTCAATGTAAGTAGCCTCTTCAGCGACGGAAGGCAATGTTATTAGTTAGAGAACAAAAGCGAATAACAAGGATGTCTATATTTCTCGGCGTTCGGTGCCTAAAAGGACTATGTTGATCGAAATTAGCATAGAACTATCGAATATGCTCAAAGTTCACTTGTAAGAAAGATGTTGAAACGTGAATTTTTATGTTCAAGACTCACATGTAGCATCTAAAGAGCTGATTAAAATTTAAAACATATTTACTTGTCAATCTCACAACTGATTTGAATTCTATTATAGGTCAACTAACAATCGATGGTCGACTGTGCTGCATCTGTGAGATGCGCTCAATTTTTACTGACATTCACCCAAGCATCAACAATCGATGTGCTCTCTTCTCTTCTCTATCGCAAGCAACTGCTCAGTCCATCGCTCGTCGAATCGCCGAACTATCATCCACATTTGTAACGGGAAAACAACAAGATCCATCCGAATTTCTTTGTGTTCTTTTGGAGCACCTCACAGATTGTCTATTGCCGTTTTTCCCGCCCTCGAATGCGGTCTTTCATTCGACTGTTATTCAGCAAATGTTTGGCATCAAGATGGCATCAGTAGTGAAATGTGATATTTGTCAAAGGAGTACAGTTCAAGAAAATTGGGAGCCTATTTGGGCAGTTTCCATCGATTCTCGCAAGGTTCTTGTCGAATCTCTTGCCCGATTTTGTGAAGGCGAACGATTATGTGGTGATAACGCATATCACTGTCTTCGATGTGAGGGACTTGTACAAGCGACGCGATCATTCCATTTGATCGCGCTGTCTCCGATCATTTTCATAAATATGAAACGATTCGCTTACGACCGACAAACAAAAACTACTCGAAAAATTAAGACATTTGTTAGCTACCCGGAATTTCTTGACCTCAATTCGTATTTCGACGATACGGTTCGATTTTTACAAGAAGAAAATGAAGAAACTAGACAGTCCATTTACCGATTGTATGCCGTTGTTGTACATCTTGGTGAACAAGCAGATAATGGTCATATCTTTTCCTACATTCGATCGCCTGACGGTTTCTGGTATGAAGCAAACGACAGTTCAATTACGCCTGTAAACCTGGAACGTGTGCTTTCTGATAATGGCGCTTATGTCCTATGCTATGCCAAAGCGTCCGATGTTACGACGATTTCGGTCAATGCAATCGGTTCAAATAACATTCGAAAAACAAGTGAACAAGTAGTGGTCGAGAAATCATTAGTAAGATAATATCTTTCTCACAATGTTTTCACTTTTCTCTTGGCGTTCTGCTCAGGTGCACTTTGCTACAAACGAATCTCTTGTTGCTGATGATCAATTGACACAAGCACACAATACTGGAACTTTAGTTGTTCATGCTCGATCAATTTCTTCGAGTAAAGACTGTTATCATTTCTGAATCGTTATTGATATTTTTTTATCTTCATTGTCAGATACACCAGTGAACCGTTCCAGCCCACAGCCAAGATCATTCCTTCTAAATCGATCAATTTCTAGAAAACTTCAGCCTACAAACTCGTTGTCTTCGACGATACGCATTGGAATCGAATCCAACGTGAACGAGATTGAAAATTTCGATACGGCACTGCCACAATGTCAAACTGTAACCCGCTCCTATGTTAACAATACTACGAATCTCTTTGATGATGACTCAAGAAACGATGACGAACAGTATTGGAACGACGACGTGAATACCGACTCCAGTGCTGAGGATATCACCGATCTTTCTTCTCAATTCCGACAGCAACGTTCAGAAACACATCGTTGTGTATCTGACGAGTGTGTTGTTACATCTTGCATTCAGCCAGTATCAGTTCGACGACACCGCAACACAGGTTAGTTGAAGCGGTTTTGTTCCGAGTCTTTGGTGATGGTCGCTTTCCTTTGCTAGTATTAGAGATTTCAGCTGAGTTTCAGCATGAATTGTCGACAAAACTGAATTTCTCAAATATACATTTCAAAGCAACAACAAAAAGAGGCGAACGCTCAATATTTTCGATTAAAAAATAGAGAAATACAGTAATGTGTACTAGTCTATTTCGATTATCTTTTTTCTGATGAGAATGCAACAAATCTCATCACTGTGAGCAAAATAGCTTGTTCATAATGGGATTTCCGAGTTTTTCGCACGCAAATTATTCTTCAAAGCCCTCCAAAATAGAATATAATCTAGATTAAGAAATATCAATCGATTTTTTTTGTAACTAGGTATCAACGTGAATCAAAGCGCTCAACAACCACCGTCAGATGATGATTTTGTCAAACAATTACCTACATCGTATCAATTCAAACTTCAACCGGTCGATCTAGCCAAGCTTCGTACCATTCGCAAAGAGAAGAATGAGGAGAAACGACGACGGCTCTTTGAGAAAATGGGTATACCAATCACAAGTACTAGAGTTCGGCCCAAGAAGATATTATTATCAAAACAAAGAAGGACATGCAGGAACATCATTGATGAAACTACTGCTACTGCAGGTAACGATCAAAATTCCTGTCCTAAAGATTGAATTTTCGCTGATGGAAGTACTTTTGTCTCCTCCTTTGGTTAGTACAAAGCGTGTACATGGCCGATGCATTCTATAAAGTCCTTAGATTTATTCTATCTCGTTCTAAAGAATCGTAGAAGTTGTAGATACTATGAAAAAGATCTAGCTTTTAAAGAATAAAGCTCAGCTTTACTTGTTACGGATCTTTAGACTGACGAAAATAAGCTAGATTCATTCTCTTTGTGTTGTCAGCAAGTAGTTAATTTATGGCAGAAATCGCATCTGAGTAATGCAATTTGATATTAAGCCAGCTGTATATCGGAACCCGATCGAAAATGTGCGTTTTTTTTCAACGATGAAAAGGGTCCTGTGCTTTGGAGAGATGTTCAGTAATTTTTTCAGGACAATTGTTCAATTTTCTCTTATGCTTTTAGACGAATCAAGTTCAAACCGAAACAAATCGACAGAACAATCGAAAGTGGATGTGGCGTACTTATACATTCTTTTACCATACATCAAGCACATGAATCCTTACTGTGGCTTGCGCGTTCGTAATCGTAATTTTGGAGTTCAGATGGATGATATGCACCAATTGCTGCGTTGTGACCTTCAATGTAAGAGCCGTCGACGCATGGATGATCGCAATAAGAAGCTTCCAACGTGTCCATTCACTTGTTCAGTGATCGTGCGAAATGATGGTGTTACTCACATTATGGCTACCAACAACAACGTCCGGCACGTTCGAGGGATGAAATATTGTCGTCCTATTCGAGCACCTCTTCGTTCATCAATCAAGGCAAAATTTACAGCCGGCGCATCCGTGTATAGATTATACCAAGAGGGATTACAAAAGCGATCGGCTGCCGAAAGAGAGGGCGGAAACTATGATACTACCGGAAAAAGTCGGCACATCTTGCGAAAAATCAAATCGGAAGGTGTTGTTGAGTCATTGCTTGCACCTGAAGTGGATGAAGGCCTATTTAAATTATATGAGCACTTTCGCAACGAAGTGAACGCCGATGGAAAGGTCAAGGGTGGAATTCAACAGATCTGCAAATTTCCTTGTCAAATAATTGTTTATTCTGATTCATCCATTCGGCTATTTGATGCCCTTCTTAATTGTAAAAACGTAATCGTTTCCTGGGATGCCACTGGGAGTATCATCAAACAGAAGAATAAGTCTCAACTATTATATTATGAACTGAGTATCTCACTGCCCGGTATTGTTAATGAAGACAGCATCATCCCAGTAACATTTATGATTAGCGATGCACATGCTCTCGTAGATGTCATTCATTGGCTTCAAATGTTTCGTTACAGCTATAAAAAGGTATACAACTCCTTCAGCTGTTTTAAAGTTCTTTTATTACTTTGAAATTGCCAATGCATTCTTTGTAATAACAGTATAGTTTTCGATATTTCTCCATTTCAATGAAATTATTCGTGCTTACGCTCCTTCGTTGAAAATTAACAACAATCTAATTTTAAACAGCCATTGATCGAATTTTGTTTTTCTCGTTCAGGTATTTCCTGGCAAAGAATTTCCTCGGCCAAGAATCGTTCTAAGTGACCGGGCTCAGGTATTCCTACTGGCGACGCTACAAGTATGGAACGCTGAAACAATGAGCGATTTTCTTCATCGAGCATATCGAATTGTCACCGACGAAGCAAGTGATGCCGATTACTTGTATACAAATATCCATGCCTGTCTTGCTCACGTTCTTCTAGTAAGTACATTCGCTCTTCTTTTTGTGATAGTTGCTTTATCCGTTCTTCATAGGACACCAGAAAAATTGTCAATAAGTTACTGAATGAAAATATTCGTAATCTGGCAATGTGGAGTATCGCGCTGCTGATCAACACATCCACTTGGTCTGAAGTGGTGCACAATTGGGAATTAATATGTCTCGTCTTTATGGAATTACATTTGGGCAACGAAAGTATCGACAGACAACATCATGATGCCCTATTGGACAAAATTAGTAAGATTGAAGGAGATCCAAATGCAAGTACAATCATTAATTCAATCGACGATGAATCTATTGAAACGGCGAACAATCAAGATCCATTTGAATATGATGACAGTGAAGATGACTTAGAGCAAAATGAATATCTTGCCACGTCACAGAAACGAACCATTCGAAATGCGATGAAGGACACTCGAGTAAGTGTTTTCATAGGTTTCCTCGCGTTTTGTTTTCGTGAAGGCGATTACCAATCTTTTGCATACTCGGGAATAAATCAATTTCTTCAGATACATGTACTCAATTCGACTGTAATTCAAATGTTTATCATCCCATACATCATACATGTCTGGCAAGCTTTATGCTTGTCTGTTCCTGATATAAAAAAAGAAGCGTACAATAGCTAAACCAAATTATTTCTGAAAATCGATTGAAATCTTTGATTATTCGGAGCATATTGATATGACCATTCAGTGTTCCTCAAATTACAATTTTTCTAAGAGCGATATAGAATTTCGGAGCATCTTCTGAATGTGATTGCTCGTTCTATAGTTGATCATCGACGAGGAAGCTGAAGCCAATGCCACTGACTCACCGTTCAAATCATCTCTGAATAAAATATTTGACGATTGTCTAACCATCACTGGAATTCCGATCGAACAAGCCCGAAATCCTTCTCGTTACGGCATCCTCCGCTGGTTGAAATATCTCACAACATCATTCTTACCAACAGTACCAATCTGGTCCAATCTACTTCTTGGTAAAGTGAGATGAACCAAGGCTAATCAGTACTTATCATCTTTCTCAATTATAGGAGATCTTACTCGTCATCGACGGCGGCTTGTTCGCTCGTTTGAAGGTCTAGGCATCCAATTACGAGAGCAACGAACAACGGGAAATAGTGAAAGACGGATGGGTATTTTGAAGAAAGCTCAACTCGGTAAGGTCTCAACAATTAGACTCTTAATTTTAATCGAGTAATCTGACGATAACAGAGCCAAATTTCATGTGATTCGGAACGGAATTCGAGGAAATTCACTTCAGAAAAACGACTTTTTAGTTCATAGATCAAAACATATCTTCCTAATACTGACTTTCTGCTTTCGTCTATTTCAGGTGGTTCTGTACACATGAGACTCGATGTTCTTCTGTCAATTTTGGTGCCTGACATGCTCACAATGGTAGACGAGTTTTCAAATGTTCTTCTCGCTAAAATCGGCAATATCTCAACAGACAATATTATTGGTAACGATAGCACTCTACAAGAACGAAGATTGAGACCAATTGAAGAGCGATGGCGGCAGACGTCTAGCAAAAGGGGCACTGGACACTACACAAAGTGTCCCGATGAGCCAGTTCTCACTGAGCTAGTCTCTTGTCTTATAGCTCCTAACTTGAACATCAATGCTGATCTCAAATTACCATCTGTTTCGCCGAGCTGGCTCAATGTGGCTATCGGCCTTCTGCTATCAATTGGAAACAACGATGATCTTTGTCGTCGTCCTCCTCCACCATTGCCGTCAAACGCTCCTCCTCTACTTTTTGCTATTTGGACATTCCTAGATGAATGGTCTTCGGCCAGTGACCGTAGCATTTATTCTTCGAACATCAATATCTCTTTACCGAACGACCAACCCGAAGATCCGTTGCAACAATCCACATTTATTCTCGAACAAATTCTTATACCACTACTGGATTGTAATCTTATTGTCAACAAAATACATTCATGTAAATCGTGTCAACGCTCGGTGACCTTGCGCATGACAATTCCATCGATTCCAATCAGTGTTCTTCGGACGGGTTTAAATCTGGAACGAGAACTTCAATCGTTTTTCGCTCCAACGATCTCCGACTTGCTTTGCTCACTGTGTGGAAATGCAACTATCCGTCATATTGAAGTGATCCAGTGGCCACAGGTGCTCATTATCAACATCAATGACTCAGAAGCAAACGCTCGATTCAGAAAACCACCTGGTGCTCTTTCTCTCGTACAATTTTCCAACTGGCTTGCGATCGGATGTCCATCGTCAAACGTGTACAATCTGACCTGCTTCAATAGCATCGTGCGTTCGGGTGCGAATAATTGCTTAGTGCGAGTGACTAAGATAAAAAAGAGTTGGGGAACAAGTGTGAACAAGAGAGTCATCGGTGAAGGTGAACAGTTACGGCGTCTTTATGCTAACAGTCGTAAGTACAAATATCTTTTTTTTTCTATTTACGAAGATGCAAAGTTCTGTTATGCTTCCAGCGATACATGGCGAGCTCTCTGATTTTACTATGGAAAATATACTTTGTTTTTTGTAGGCATTCTGCTGTTCGAGCGTTTGCGCCACGGCACCAAACTCAACTTCATTCAGGCTATTGCTCAATGTGCATCCATGTCATCTTCAATGTCCATCGACAATGTGTCGTCGTGCGTGACAATCCAAGAAGCATGCTTGCTGATCGAGACTAATCCCAACCTTGCGAAGTTGAATGAAAATCTTCGAGCCAGTATTCAGACGTACTTTTACTGCCATTCCTGCCAACAGTCATCAAATTCGCTCGTCTCATCAAGCACTCAAATATTTATCTTTAAACTCACTGAAAACAATGCGCTGGTGGCTCATCCAGTGGTTAGCCGCACTGATGATAAAGCCAATTTTCAGCAACAGTGCTCTCTCTGTGATCATTCAACCAAGAACTTCGAGCTTCAAGTGCACAAACAAGTTTTCGTGAAGTGTCCACAATACTTGATCGTAAGCATCCTATCTGTTTAAGTGTTTCTGTGT
This sequence comes from Sphagnum tenellum, assembly GCA_963921925.1. Classification (NCBI taxonomy): domain Eukaryota; kingdom Viridiplantae; phylum Streptophyta; class Sphagnopsida; order Sphagnales; family Sphagnaceae; genus Sphagnum; species Sphagnum tenellum. Next base: position 17,664 of record CAWUHI010000319.1, on the reverse strand, counting down.
TTCTTTGCCCTAAAAAAATAGTAAACAAAATGCAACACAATAAGAATTATGTTTGTTCAAATATTGAGCTTGACCGGTCTTGTTTAGAACGATGTTCGATGTGGTAGTATCCATGATCCGTTTCATATGCCTTTTTCTTAGAAACTTCCGTCACAATCTAACTCCGTATATTTTCGTATTTTTCAGAAATTCCTCGGTCGCAAGGTCCATCCAGCAGACGCCTTCGAAACTCATATTAAACTCACTGATACTACGAACGTCCATTGCCATTATACACCAAACGCTCTCATGTTCATGAGCCGATATAGTGATACAATCATTGTAGTCAAACGCGAGGCGGATCACTACGTTCAATACACTGATTACTCATACTCGAAGCCAATTTCTCTGTCGAAGTCAAAAATGGATGATTTATTTTACACTTGCAGTGCAATCATCGCTTTCTACCGTCAGGCAAGAAAAACGTTTTCTGATACGAATACTTTATTAATAATTTTTTCGTTTGTCCTTCAGGAAGACGATTATGAGCAACAGATAACTCAGGTATTGGACTTGGTGGAGAATTTATCTACGATTGACGAGCCGCATGAAGATAATTTGTTGACCTCTACGTTACCGAAAGCATCGATCATTTGTCGGTCGTCATCACCGATTCTCAATACTGAGGTATTGGCACATGATGTTGGACTTTGTCGTTTCCTGCTCTCTGGCATTATGAGAAATTTCTCATTTCTGTATTGTTCAGAAGGTTTCAAACAGATAGCAGAAGAAATTGGATAGATCGTGGTCATTATATTTTTCGTAATTGTTAAATTGTTCAGCTAACTTAGAAATCGAACCAGTTTCCATTTCAATAGATTTTTCAAAAGATAATTTTCCTTCTTTTTTATTAATAGAACAGAGACGATGAGTTGGATCTAAGCCGAATTGGAAATGGAACAGAACAATGCAATTCGAACGATCAGAGCAACACACTCCGAATCGAAGGTGGACTAGCAATGCCCACAGATCTTTATACGTCAACTCAGCCGGATGAAGATTCATCATTTGCCAATGTAAGTGTACATCCACCTGTTAACGCGCGCGGATTCATTCAACTCTCTGCAGCACGCGTTTAATGAGAATGAAAAAATTCTTCGTTTCTGATGTTCAATTTCATTCAGTTGGGGGAGTGTACTCTAATTTCAGTTGAATTGAATATAATATTGAGAAGTTTGACTTCAACCAAAGATTTCGTAGTTAAGTTCAAATTGTGTGAGTGAGGAATACGAACAGAAAAATTGTGCAGTATCAATCAATTAGTATCAAATATCCGTTTTCGTATTTCAGCTGACGGCTTTGTTTACTGAACCACGAGAACGAACTGACCAAACACCAAGTATGCTGCCCGTTGGCTGTCAAAGAAGAGTGAGTGGTTCTAACTAATCTGAAGTGACCTAGGCGTTTTCTATATAGCATGAGCAGCCAAATGATGCACAAAATGAACGAATATCATCAATTTCAAGGGAAACTTTCGCCTCTTCCACTAATAATATTGCTAGTCTATCCGATATTTCTCAATTCATAGATCAGTCTTTACCACAGGTACGCTTTTTTCCTTGTTAGTTTTCATAATCACACTTTTAAATGACAAAAAAAATCTTCCAGTTACATATTCAATCATTTCTTATTATTTGTTATGTCCAGGATACGATCAGTACCATGCAGTCTACCTTGCGCATTGTATCTTGCACAGTTCAAGATGGTTTGAAGCGTGTGATTATTCAAGATGGAGAGCGATACTTTTCGGTAAGCTGACAGTCTGTCGTAAACGACTCTAACGTTGTGCAGCTTCTATGTGTCAATTTTCATCTGTTTAGATTACGGGCGCTCAATCGATGGGACCAAAATGATGCCATAAACCAAATCTTCAGTAGACATTGAAGTAATCTATTTTTCCTTTCAATCATCGTTAACTCTTGCTATTGATTCTCGCTTCATATTTGTATCTTTCTCGTCATGATGTTTGTGTGATAATGTCTTCTCTTTCCGTATAACTTCATTGCTTCTACTCATGTTAGCACTTCAGATACTCTTGTGAATAATTTGAGTATTTTTATTTCAAACTTGTGATTTCTCTCATGTTTGTCGTAGATCTGTGTGAGATTAGTATTGTATTCTAGCCAGATACTTTGAAAACTCTTCAAGTTTCACTTTCACTTTTATCGTACAGGTGATTGTGTGATGTGTAAATGTGATCATGATTTTGCTTATCTGCCTACCAAAGCGTTTATGAATAAAGGTGTGCAGATTTCTAATGTTTTGCGTCACAAAGAATTCTAGTGATCCAGAACATAATCATGATTTTCCAAGCATTCCGTGAGTGAAAAAGATACAAATTCTCTATTTCTATAAAAGAACTTAGGTTGAAGAAGAGGAAAAAATGTCATGATGCAGATCTACAGAACAAGATTACTTGACAGCTAACGACAACTATGAGCGGCATTTTTGCACGCTACATCATGTAGGTAAAAGATGGACTGTTGGACTCAACTTTGGCTCACGCTGCTTTTGGCTGACTTCACTCGACCAAAAAAAACACTGTTTCGAGATAAAAGGAAAATGAGTCATCTTGCGGTATGATTGGGGCAGTCAGTAAACCGTTCATATCTCAGCCAAACAAGAGTGTAATACTGTGATGAGCATCTCATTTTATAGAAAATAATGTGATCTACACACTTCTATCGTTCAAACTGAAATCGAATTAGTTTCAAGCGACATCTAATTTCATCACTAACTTTTGGCTGATATTTGGGACTTCCGCCAAAACGAGAATTTGGTTACCAAAACAATCGAATCTCGGGGAAAGGATGACATATTCTAAAAGAGGACAATTTAGGCTATCGATCTATGTGTGTTTCCAAAAACCGGAAAATGAGCGTTTCTGAGGTAGGGGGGGCCCTTAATGAGTCACAGTGACAGTGCGCTTTTCTTTATTTCACTGTCTCAATCTAATGAGACACGGTCGCAAAACAAATCTCCTCTCGCTGTTCATTTTTTTCATTCGAGATCGTCTTTTTTTTCTTGTCACTTTGAAACAACATCGTCGCAATGGAGCAGGAAACGAAACCAAAGAATACGTCCACAACGTGTTTCTCGGAAGAGAAAGGCTTCTTCATGCATCATAGAATCATCAAGTCGGAAACATGCACAATGCTTCGATGCGAAGTGCCGAACTGTACGGAATATATCTGTGAAGAGCACGGTTGGGGAAACGGTGTCGATGAGGGACATGGCCCTGGCGCGTACTCTTACTTCGTTCCCATATGCGGAGCCAAAGATTGTCGAGTGGTATACTGTAAACAACACTACCATGCTAACGTTCGCACCTGTCAGGTGTGCGATGAAAGAAGTCGAGCGGAGCGAGCACTAGGTGCATTCAATCAGAGCATGGATTCGCCCTATTGTCGATCACACTGGTCTCAGCTGAAAGTTTGTGAAAAAATGGTTAATAAAGAAGAGAAAGAAGAAGATGGTGACGGTGACGGTGACGGTGACGGTGACGGTGAAGAGAAGACATCCTGTGGGTGGATGTGTTGCCCAGATTGTCTCGAAAATCATGATTGGCACTATGATATGTCAGAGTATTTGTGAGAAAAACTGGTCCATGGAGAAGAGAAGGACTAGGGGTCTACCTTATGGTACAGACTGCTTTCTCGTAAGACTCGCGTCAAGTCTTCCGATCAAAAACGTTTACACCATAGTCGCTGTTCTTTAATTGTTTCTTGTGTTTGTTTTATGATTGCACTTTGAATGTTCATGAATAAAACCCTCTTCTATCTTCTAAAGAAGTTTTTTAGAGATATTTTGAGCATGTGTGGTCCTGTTTTGAAACTGAAAGAAACTTCAAAGGCTTTGCCTATGTTGAAATCTCAAACTCTGCGTTTTCTCATTCTCAACTAATGAAATATGGGTCATCAGCAGATTACATCTTTCAGTATCCTGATTCACTCCAGCCGGCTTTCTATTTTCGCGAAGTACGCAATTATTTCCTTCGGTCACTTCAATTCAAAATCACCATGCAGCGTAAACCAAAGCTCAGAAAAAGCAGTTCAGCAACATGCCACTACACAGAGAACCACAACCGCCCTCCTCTCTAGATTAGCAAGTCGAAAAAATGCACCATGCTTCGAGATGGACTGAAAAATGTAGGAAATACATATGTAAAGAGCATGGTTGGGAAAGAGCGAACACGTCGGATCTCGAAACTACTTTTACTTTCGTTCCGATGTGCAGAACTAAAGACGGCCAAGTGTGTACTGCCAACGACACTACAAGAAGAATGTTCGAACCTGTCAGATCTGTGATGAGCGCAGCCTAGCTTGCAGCTGAGGAGGACCTGTTCCATCCAAGTATGGATTCACCCGACTGCCGAGCACACTGGAGCGAGCTGACGGTTTGCGAAGAAATGGTTGGCGAAAAATAGAGTTTGAATTAGAAGAAGAAGAAGACGAAGATGATGGTGATTCAACGAGCGAAGAAGAGGAAGAGAAGCAATCCTATGGATGGAGGTGGTGTCCGGTGTGCCTCGGATTGCACGATTCGCACTTTGCATAGTCAGAATATGCCTGCGAAGAGTTGTTTCACGGAAAAGAGAAGAACGAACAGGGAGATTTCCTCTTTCTCTCTAGTCGTTGTTTTAAAATTGCTGTTTACGCAAATAAAACTCTCTTTGTGTCTTATGAAGTAGTTTTTGGGACAGAAGTAGAAAAAGGCAGTTTTTTAGTCTCGCATACTATTTGTTGTCTTACTTAGACTTTCAAAAAATGCTCTTTCTCTGCCTGTTACCAACAAAAGTAACCTCGCCTCCTCTCACCTACGACAAACAGGCTATTTTTCCTGCGATCATCGTACGCACTCAGAAACAGTGTGGATTCGAATGTGCGAACAAGGACTACTGCAACACTGTCACCCTCGACTTCACCTCATTCCAATGCACACTGCAATTGTAAAATGAGAAAAATTCTTTGTAGCTAGAAATCCAATATAAGCGAAAACAGAAAATCGTGTCGATCGAAATATGTTCTTTTTCTCATTACGGGTCATTTTTAAAAGCATTATTTGACTTTGAAAACATCTGCACTGGATGCGCAGTAGTCGATAATCTATAGAAAATTTCAATAGACAGAAAGGACCAATGAATATTTTGTGGAAAAGTAAACTTTAATTTTCTTTTGCATTTTTCTCAAAATCAATTTTTCCACAGAAAAAGTGCAGAATCACCCTCTTTTTCGCCGACATACTATGTCCGATCGAGCTGAAAGTTGTTTCACAGATACACGATAAAACAAGGCTTCGAATTTTGTACTCAGACGAAACCTTTTTAGGTTTCGTATTGTACCTTTTTTTACAGTCCACTAGGCACGGTTTTTAATGAGGCTTTCTTTTTGTTTCAAAAAATATTGCTCTAGTCATTTTTCGTGAATTGTTACAAAATTTGTCCTGGTGAAGAAAACAGCGGTTTTTCGGACGCTCTCGGTATTTTGGCTTTTCCCTTAATGCAATCGATCTCGTGAGACGACTGAGCAACTCAGCTGAAGATTTGTTAAAGAAATATTTATTTGAGATTTGAATAGGAATGCATAAGAAATACGAAATGAACATATTGATGGTAGATCGCCAGGTCCACTGCAGGCCATTTTTCGATCAAGAGGAGCTTCCAGGTTTCAAGCTTTCAATGTTCAACAGTTTTGTTATGGTGTCCGTAGGCATTTTTTTGTTGGCAGATGCAAATGTGTGCAAGGGCCAGCATGCAATTGGAATGATTGACAGCGACAGTCGGATGTTTGACCGCATGGTTGTTGTGATTGACGGGCACGACCATCCAATTCACAGGTGTCCACCATCGAAACCAGCTGGACACTGGGATTCGTACGAGTTGATATCAGTTGGGATGCATTGACCACCGTTGAGGCATGGCTGCGCGGCGCATGGATGGGAAGGGGATCCGATTCTAGACCAACAACAAATTTTCATCAAAGTGTAGAGAAGAATACGACGAATACGTACTGCGTTCGCATCGGCGCGAGTCAGGGTGATAGTAGAGATCCCTGGGGCAGAATTGTTCGACACCCTTGCCATCATCAAGACAAATAACAAATCGACGTCCATCGTCGATGGGAATCATGGTTTCGAAACTTTGGCCTTGGCAAAGAACGTCTGAAACACAGGAAAGGCGATTTTCGTCCGAAAAAACAACAAACAAGCAAGAAACTAACCAGCCGGAGATGGGAATAACTTGTTGTTGTTGTTCTTGTTCCGGTGGTTGATCGAATTGTTCTTGGAAGCTGCAGCCGCTGGAAATATTCAATTGCGGCAAACTTTGTTGCGGGAAGTACGAGCCCGACGAACCACCATCGCTTTGGTCACCTTGGACAATGGTTGGAACAGGCAATCTCTTCGGCGGAATTTGAAGTTGAGCTCCGTTCGATGAACTGTTGAACGTCAGTATGATAGCATCCAATTAATCATGGTTCAAATGGAAATTCAAAAATCTTACCCGTGGCTTGCCGAAGGCAACTGTTGCGTGGGAAAGATTGGTTGCAATTGCGTCTCTCGTTGAGAATCCAACGAACTGAGCATATGGAAACAAATTTGTCTTGAGCTCCGAAAGATAGGAACGGAAGTCTGTTAATTTACACCGCTGACAATTCAATATTCGGTTGTTGTGGAAAGCTGGTTTGGGTCGGGATTTGACTTCTGATCTGAAGCGAAGCCAAGAAAGATCGCGTTTGTTGAATGCTGGCTGTCTGATCCAAAAGTGGGAGTGAGACCAGATTGTAATTGTGAAATCATTCCGTAGATCGTGATCGTTGGCACCCGATCGGCGAGAATACGTGCACGGTAGGCATGGCCTGAACGACAAAATCCGATTGATCTGATGAAAGAGAAGAACATCTCGATCTACCATAGTGGCTAAGAGCGGAACTCGACAATGCGAGCAAACAAACCAACGAAACCTATTCGATTGTAGACAGTGAAAGATCGAGTGAGTGTGTTGAAACAATCGAATTTACCCAAGACATTGTTGTCGTTGTTGAAAAAAAAGCGAAACTAGCGTTGTTGTCAAACGGAAAATCTGAGAGAAGAATGGTGAAGACTAGCGGATGACACATGACAATTTATAGGTCAAATGATATAGCCTGGAACAATAAAGTTTCTAGAAGAATGAGAGAGTGATATTACATCATTACATATCACTCTCTGCCGTCCGATTTTACGGCAGAGTGAATTTTCTTTCGCTCTCTCTCTTTTTCTAGGCATCCGGAACGTACTTATGTCCATTGTTGAAGGGTGAACCCGAAAACATGACGAGCGAGTTCGAGGTCAATATCGGATGATATCTTTCTTCAGGTGGACACGGTTGCGGTTATTTTATTCAGATTTTATGCAAGTGCGTCTTTCCTAGCAGTCAGAAATAGGGAAAAACATGTTTCACGACCAAAATGTCCGTTTCATAGAATGAAGGGTTGGACGGATAGCGAGATTGATAGGAGGCGCGAGACGAAAGTTGGTAAAGACGGACCCAGAGCTGGCTGTTGTGCTTCGACGACAAAACCCGGAAAGAAGCTAGTGGCGCAGGTTGAGGCTGGAGTAGTTGACGGAGTGAATCAAGACGTGTCTGCTGCTGTCCCGAAGGTAGTGGTTGTTCATGGCGTCGTTTGACATGGCTTGAAGATCACGTTCAGATGTGCAGCCACGTAGATAGGTACCTTGGGAATGGGGATGAGTACCGTAAGAACAAAGAATGAGATTTTTCGCTTCGATCTTTTCCACATCTATCATGGCATCAGTGCACCTGCAATAGAAATCAAATATGATCGGTTGGAATTCGAGAAGGCACTCGAACACTTACTTGGAACAAGTCTGACGATTGTTCTGACATTTGTTGGCACATTGAGGACAGAAGGCGCCATCCTGGCAAGGCATCTGAATGAAAACCGTTCAATTAATCTTCAAACATCGAAATCGGACAGATTCCCACTTATTCTTCGGCAAAATCAAACAATATTGCAACACACTTTATCTTATAACGAAAGGAAAGACCCATGAAGATATCTCAGGCGTATTTCCAAAGTTCTGCAGTTATCTCAGGGAAGATTGATACGGCTTCGATTGTGTTTCCGCGATTGACCAGTCGACCGGCGAGCGATACTGAATATCGACAATTGAAGCAACAGAAAACTTTTGTTTCTTTCAAACGTCGTCAACGAAATGCATCGACGATATCGAGACTGTCAGCACATTGTCACAGGAATAGCGACATACTCGAAAGTCCCAGCGGAGATTAGCAGTTTGCTTGATTGTTGAACCTCCTCGTGAACCTCGATCGCTCACACTCGCATCATCGTCATCATCCATACTGCCATTCCCATCAGCGTGATTGCCATTTACTTTGTCGTTATTTTAGTCAATTTTATGCGGAAAAGCTAGAAAAACACATTTTTCTTTTTCTTTATCACATACCGCATTTGTACGCGGCGGTGTTAAATAGTTCGAGAACATCTGATTTTTTCAGTTTTTTCTGCTCTTCAAAATGAGCTAAGAAAAAACATAGTATATTCTCTTTTTTACTAGTCCCTAAATAATTTTTTGATGATCAGTAGCATTTTCCAGCAAAAAACCGTCATATGGAAAGCTTTTTTTTCACAATCCTAAAATGAAAATGTATCAGTTATACTCAGTTTTTTATGGGCTTTCCAATGGTACTATTTTCATCCGAAAAAAACTTGACAGATGAAGAGAACGAAAACTGTCCCAGAACTTTTTGCCACTGGAGATTTGCTACGTGATATTGTTTTTTCATAATCAAAGGACAATTATTCGTTTGCTTCATATAATATGAAAGCTTAATCAATAACAATACTAACCATGCACTCAAAGTCAGAATTGACTTAAATGTGAAACACTGGGAAACGTTTTTCAAGTGCCCCAGAACTTTTTGCCAGGGGTGTAGTTGTACGATCGAAAAATAGATACTTCGTGATTCTCTTGAATTGCACGAGTGTCTAAAAAGTTAAGCTTTGAAAGAGGGTTTTAGGCTTCATTGCCCTCTGCAAGCCACCGCTACGAACTTATTTTATGACCAAATAATGTACTCCGCCAGTCTAGGGTCAAGTGAATCGATTTTCGATGAATTTCACTTGTGTTTTTGCATGATAAAAAGCAAGAACCGGTTTAAGTGCCGGTTGAAACGGTATAAGTATCAGACGATAACTCAGAACTAGAGTTCTGCGTGAGCGTGATTGTGATCGTGTTTGAACCAGATTTTCTTGTCGTGATCGTGACTAAAGAACCACCAATCACGCAGGACTCTACTCAGTACAGTATCCTTTGCACTTGTCTATGTTTATTAATGGTTACCGTGCTTTTTGTCCCATAACAATTCGTCTCTTACATTTCGTCCCGAATAGATTTCGCCCTACTCATTTCGTCCCAAATTTATTTCGGTCCGATACCATTTCGTCCCAAGGTCATTTCGTCTTCTTCATTTCGACGTATTCATTGCATCTTACTACGTCAAATATCCCTTTCGATTGAAACCTATCATACCTATCAGACGAACTTCTATAGAAAAAGGACACTACCACACAGCACATGAAAGAAGATGCAAACGAACAAAATAGATTATGATCCAATTTTCAAATTGGCAGCTAAACGTGCCAAATAGTCGGCAACGAAGTCGACGTTGTACGAAATGGCAATGCGTTTCAATCGGTCATCGAGGATAGCATACATTTTTCTCTTCGGTTTCGGCTGGTGACCAAGACGAATCCGCTCAATATCAAGCTCGAATTTAGATTGTTCACGTAGAATGCATTTGACTAGCTTTATTACAGTGGGATGTTTACTTGACACCCGAGTGTTAAAAGTGTGATTCCATCCTTCAATGGCGTTTTTGGATCGTGGTAAACTTAGGACGGAATGAGGTGGACGAAATGTTGTCGGACTGAAATAAATTTGGGACAAAATAAGTAGGACGAAATCTATTCGAGAGGAAGTGTATGGGACGAAATGCAAGAGACGAATTGTCATGGGACAAAGTGAGTGGCCACCGTAGTAATGTATATGTGACTGAATAACTGGTGATTTTTGTAGTTCCATCCAATATTGTTCTCATCATTGCCTTAGAGCGCTATCTCTTTGCATACAGACTTTAGCAGAGACTTCCTGCAAGTCGTCTCTTTTTGTTGATCATACATTTCAGAAGGTTTTTCGGGATCTTTTCCGGCTATTCTCAATACACTTGATTGAGAAACAGTGTTGCTTTGTACTAAAATCACTCTTTTTCTATAACGGATTAAGAAAAACCTAGGTACAAGGAATTTAGCAACTACGTAGCTCCTTGATAATTTCGTCTGGTGCTCACATGAGTTCAAGGTCACCCTTTTACATCAGCGTGTTTGCCTGTTGACCAACCATGCTTGGCTAGATGCTTCTGGCCGGCGGCTATGCCTCCTGGTTCGAGACGAGTGCCCATAGAGTCGTTCCATCGGTTGAGGTAGCCGAACAGACTGATGACGCCCAGAATTTCCACAATTTCGCCTTCATCCCAGTGGCGGCGAAGATTTTCTGCAATGGGACCGTCCACGGCATTGGGAACTTTGGAGGCGGCCACGGCGAAGTCAAGGGCCGCTCGCTCAGCTGCATTGAAGGCCGGATGAGTAGCGTATTCGCAGATGTGGTCCAGCTGCTCCGATACGGCTCCGTAGCGTTCAGCCGCCAAGATAGTATGTGCTCGGCAGTATTGACACTCGGCCGTGGAACTAGCAACGTAACCAATCAAACGCTTCAGAGCGCTAGTAACACGGCCCTGGTTAGCCATGACGGCTTTGTTCAAGTTAATGAAGGCAGAAGCAATAGCCGGGCGATGCTGCATAGTAAGCACGCTGTTGGGACAAAATCCCAAGGTTTCATTGAAAAAGGTGGCCAATTGTGCTACTTCGGCGTTAGCATCGGATGGTAACGGATTTATTAACGGCAGTGACATGGCAATTGACTAGCGTTTCGTGCAATAGACCGGCCTTCTAAAAAGTACGAAAACCTTTGCTTATGTGCCAACGATATTCTTGAGGTCTCAAATAATATTCTGATCATCAGGGCTTGGACTAAACAAAAACAGAACGTAACACTTTTACTTGTCTTTTTGACGTTTATCTCCCTAAGAAGAGAGAAATTAGGGGATAACGAGTCAGAGCTGTCTATAAACGTTTGCATGTGCCCTAGAAAAATTCCAGCTTTCTTTCCACATTCATGTTCTCTCCTGCCCAATCAGACAAGAAAACTGAGCATAGGATGTTTTCAGGCATGAATTTTGAACGTGCTTAAATAGGTTTTTTTGACCCCCAAAAAGGTATTTTAACATTGAGTGCCCGTTTGCAAAAACACGCTGTATGAAAAATAAAACACGTTTTTCTTCTACTTGAGAAAATACGCATACGGGAAATGCTGAAAACATAATTTTCCTTCGCAGTCCAATGGTGCAGAATACATTTTTGTAAATTCAAAAAACTGTTTTACTGATTTATGAATTCATGACAGAACAGATCTTAAGGACAGATGTTAAGGAGGTCAAATAGTCAATTATCTTTAATGGGCAGAGTTCAACTATCTATTTTCTCATATAGACATCCTGATTGTCATCCTATTTTTCAACCATTCGTGGCATAAATAGGACTGTTATTTTTCTGAAAAATACTTGAACAAATATGGATATTGTCTGCAAGCAGTGTTATGATTTGTGGCGAAAAAATTTGTGATCTGAGATAGATGTCTTAAAATATAGAAAAGACTGAGAGTGATGCGATACTTTCGTAAAAACCGTAACTGGGATGCGATCAGAAAAATATTGGAAACGGCGAGCGAAAAAATCGTAGATTTAGTCCCAACTGCTGCCCATATTGATTTCATAGGAGGACAACGTATGAAAAAACGTAAGCGAAAACAGCAACGAGACTACTGATCGAGGACGGGTTACAGTGACCCAGGTCAAATATGGACGGCCGTAAATGGTCGTATTTCTCAGTATTTCTCCATATACCCAACAACGTTTTCACGGGACGTATACGATCTCCGTATTTTGACGTTGACGTGCGTTAACGACAAAATACGGAGACTGTATACGGTCCGTGGAAACGTTGTTGGGTATACGCAGGAATACGGTCGTATACAGATAAAAAAAACAGTGGTAAACGGAGTGTTCTTTACTGTAAACGTTTGCTGTAAAGTTTCTCCTGGGGAGGAATCATCACTATCTGATTAAAGAAACAAGAAAACCTTTAAAAAAATGTTGATTACTTGAATGAACAATCTACGCTGTACTTATCTGACTGACTGATAGGAAGAGCAGCGGTAGATGAAAAAGCGATAGCAATGAAAAGTAATGGACAAAGAGAAAGGTAATAGTCGGTATGCTGGCCTATGCGATAGAAGAAGAGAAACACGTGTAGAAGTGATTGACAGCTGTGGATTAGAGGAAAGGAGATGAGGGGCAATGTGAGCTGTGCTCGTCCGAGCGAATACAGAGGAGGAAGACAAAGAAAACACGAACAGTAAAGAAAAAGTACCCATATGTTGAATTGGCGACAGTATTATGCGAGACCCTCTAACAGAGATCGAGAAAAAGACTGATGGCACGACGCGGAGAAATGTGAATCTGTTCAATTGATTCAACAAGGGCAATAGAAGTGCGGAAAATCGAATAGTGAAAAAAGAACTCGTTTAAACGCATGAAACGTGAAAACCGAAAGGAAAAGACGCGAAAGAACAGACAGATGACGTTTTCTACGAGAAACGGAGAAAAAACGGTGAAAACGGTGTCCCGCGTCGTTGAATAAACGCCTATCAGACGTTAAAACTGGTTGATGGAATTACTTATATGTGTAAAACACACTGACCGAAGCGTTCTAACAGGCTTCGCTCGGTTTTCCTGTCTGCTTGGGTGTTCTGTTCTGTCCTGATGACATACCTGTATACACGAACAGATGTTAGATACCTATCACTGCGTTGAAAGAATAGCGTATAATGTGTCCTTCGCGATTGCGTATACCACCTTTCGTTCTTATCAAAGCACATCAGGCTGATATACATCTCACTGTTCGGTTGCACTTAAATTGTGCCCATATTGCGAACACATTTTGAGTTACAATTATGCTCGCAGTCATCGTAATGTACGCAATCAACCACAGCGAGTGCAGTTACGCCTCAAAAGTTCCAAAACGTCTCTCATAGATAGTTGCTCGCACTAACGAAGCACTTTTCATTGTTCTGCTCAAGTACTCTCGAAAGTGTATATGTTAATATCAGCTTCATACAAAGTGATGCTGAGCTCATGCTATGATCCTCAATGAAAGAAGAGATGTACATCACGAGAGAAAAACAGTTGAATCCGGGATATCGAAGTCGATGAAATCACTCGAAGTCACTCGGAATCAACCAGAGTCAGTCTGAGTGACCAGATTTATCTCTTCAGAATTTTGCCGTGAATGTAGAAGGAAAACTGCTGCATCTATTACTCCAGGACTTCAGAGACTCCAGTGACGATAAAGTGGCGTTGTGGACTCAGCTGTTTCCCATTTGCAGAAAACACATGTCTCGGCGGCAAAATCACCACATGTAAAGATTGTCTGTCAATAGCTCCATTGGATGCAATCTCTATCTTTATCAATAGCCATCCATCTTTGTAACCAACTGTCCATCTACGTTTCTATGTATCTGCGTACATATCTATTGAACTATCTGTCTAGTTACTTACTGAGCTATCTACCTGTCTATCCAGCTATCGATTTATTCATCTAAATAATTACTTATTCTCATTGAAATTCTCAAATGATTGACTCAAAATGAATCGACAAAACGGGACCATTGTTGACTTGGTCTGAATTAGTCGACGAAACGGTATTAAATCTCTCAGCAACATCGAAATCTTCAAAAAGAAGAAGAAGAGAAGACTGGTGATCATCGGTGAAAAACAACAGCGTCGTGTTCTCTTTATCTGTCCAACATAGATTGAAAGCAACAGTTTTAAGATTTTGTTGTCTTGGAAAATGTTCTCGAAAAAAATAGTTTTCTGTTCATCACACATTGACAATAGCAACATTGAAGGAACTGTTGCAACAACCGAGACTATCGAAAGCAGTAGGATCGAAACAGTTGAATGATGAAAATGGCCCGTCAGGTAAAAATGTCATTCAATCCAAACTTTCTCATTATATCCACCTGAAAGGGTGGGTGCGCTGAGTGAACTATTCAGGCTTTGCTGTCATTGTATTCGACGCCAATGAATATAGTGCAGTGCACTATTTCATTTCACTTTCAATTTTTTTTTGACGAAACATGCCTTGACATCAGCTGTGATTTTTTCGTAAGCAACCTTTAGGAATGAAGTAAATCACATTGCATTTCATAGTTACTCACGGATCGATTTAGAATCGATCGTTCTGGTTCTCGTTCTGTCACTGCACATGGTACAATGGTACAGGAAAAGAAATTATGTCGCGCAGAGAAAGAGAACGTAAGAGAGCAAAGAAAGAGTGACGTCTTCAATCCTATTGAGAGTTGAATTATCGATCTTTTCGATTGCTGATTCATTCTCCCAATTCTGATTTCTCTGATTGATTCCTCTCCATGTCTTGCAGTCTGTTATCTTCATTCAATTCTCTGTCTCGCCAAATTCAACAGTCTACTAACTGATTTTTGATAAAATAAAGATGTGAACGATGTCAAATTAGAAGCATTGGTACTACTCTATTTACACGCCGAAACTGGTCGTGATTATATGTAATAATTCTCACTCAATGAAGACGTCATTCTTTTTCTGCTCTCTTGCGTTCTCTTTCTCCGTGCGACGCTTCTTTTTCTGCACCGGTGCACAATGTGCAGTGACAGAACGAGTAACAGAACGATCGATTATAAATCGATCCGTGAGTAAGTATGAAATGAAATGAAATTTACTTCATTCCTATTATGTAAATAATTCTTTTCTGTTTCTTGTTCTTTTTCTTTTTCTTTTTCTTTCTGTGTAAATGGCAACGTAAAGAATGACACATGCGAGATTGAAGGAGAAAAAGACGCAGTTGTTGCGTCCTCATCATACAATTGAAACTCGACGTGCTTTGTACTTAGACGGAAATGTCTGAGCGCCGAGACAGTACCAACGGTGATGATGAGAACAACGTTGATCTAGTCAACATAAATGGATTAATCGACCGTCTTGATATATGCACAAGCCTATCTGAACAAAATTATGATGCTTCTGAAGTTGACGGTCTATTGTCTGCTTTGAAAGACCATCTGACCAATCCAGCTATTCGAAATAGACTATTATCAAATAAACAAATAATAGAGTGTAAGCTGCCTAGCATATTTATTCACTTTTGTAAGATTTCGATTACGTTCTCGGCTTCACTGCCTAATTATCCGCTGTTTATGACTATTTTAACTCATCTTTGGAATATGATTTGTTCAAAGCTCGGCGAATCAATTGAAAAAGAAATTCTATCAGCAAAAGAGTATTATACTACAGCAATGGTTGGTTTGAGCACAGAAAAATTCTATGCATATCTTACTGGCAATGATACTGAAAGCATTTTCAAATTCTACGTTAAAATATTTTTGCAACTGGCTAGGATTAGTATTTGGTCGGATAGTCGACGAATGGAGCATTTGAATCTGGCTGATTACACAGCTCACAAGTCTTTGCATGAAGAACGATATGACGTTGTATTTGATAAAATGATGACATTTATTGATCACTATTTCACTGAAACAAAGATGGATGCAACAACAAGAGAGTATGTCAACATAATTTTTTCCCTTATTGTTACCATGTCTGATAGCAAGAACCTCTTGCCCACAACAGTCCGGGTTGGTTTTCCGGCCAAACTTGTCAAATGGCTAGACATGATTAGTAGGCGAAATATTTTGTCCGATCCACTCGATTCACTTATTGTTGCAATGAGCAATGTGAGTCAATGCGAAGAGGGCGTGATAGCATTGAACAAGGCCTGTGCAACCGATGCTCTACGCGTGTCCGAGAAGGCTTTGGCTGACAAACTGAAAAAATTTCCTTCTACTTTATCATTTTATCCTCGAATCTATGCGATGTTGGCAACACCTGATCAACTCAAGGCCATAACAGTCCTTAAACCGGCTATTGATTACTTACTAACAAAAATTCGCGAGGCAAACGCTTCAAACAATTTACGTTCAAAAACGGGCCATCTCTACGAGTACTTAGTACCCCTTGCCAAACTAGTCGTTAACGATAACATAGCGACCTACCTCTTAAACGATTGTGAGGTAGGCGGCCTCTCATTCTTTATTGAACTCTTTCATCGACACAATGTACTCTTACCTGATGACCTATTCGTGAAACTTCTCATTCGACTAGCGCTCTATAACATTTTATGTAGTCTCGCATTTCATCAGTCTGTTCAGCAAGAGTTGAAAGAAAATCAAATATTCATAACGGCTGTCATGGAAGCTTCGAATTCACCGACATCTAACAGCGAAGCACTTATTCCTTCGTCTTTAAGGAATAACTTAATGAGCGTTAATGCTGCTGCCGATGGAATACTCGTCTATCTGGATAAGTTCAAGATAACTGTCTCGAATCAAAGCAATACTGTCAACACTTCGTTAACGAAAATTCCGATGATTTCCTATTCGCATAAGGATGCGAATTTCTGCAGATCGGTCGTCGCTGCTCTCAGAGAACATTCCATTTCAGTCTGGATTGATGAGGATGGACACTGTTTGTCGAACGACTGCTGGGAAGAAATAGCAATAGCCATAAAAAATGCAAGCTGGATACTGATCGTTGTCTCAGAGAACTACTGTACTAAAAGTGATTCTTGTCGTGTGGAGGCTACTTATGCCATAAAACTCAAAATTCCAATCATTGCGTTATATATCGATGACAATTATCAGGCGGAACCCTGGCTTGACATTCATCTTACAGGCTTACATGTTAAGTTCGGCAGTAAACCATTTTCTGAAAGAATTACTCGTCTGGCTAAATACATAGCCGCGCGTAACAACCCATTGGAGTCCATAGAACCCGCACAGTCACTAATGGGCCATTTCTCTCATGAAGTCAATATACCAGCTGTGGGAGGGCATGATGATATTTCATCAAAGATCAAGGTGCCTGCAGCTGTTATCGAGCACTCTGTGCCAAAAATATCACCTCATACGTGGTCGAAAACCGAAGTAAGAGCTTGGTGGTGTGCCGAGAGGACCCTCATGCCTCAATTGTGTACATTCTGTGATGGCGAAGCTCTCTGCGTATACGCCAGAATGTTCTTAAGTTTCTATCAGCAAAACAAAATGAAACATTTCGAAACTCTACAGGAACGGTTGAAACGTGACCATGGCATCGATTTCTACGATGACAATTATGCAAATATGGTCAGCTCTATGAGGTTGATTGCAAAAGAAACTGAAAACATTGAACGCGTGGTGAACAAGCACCCAAAATCGGCTTCATGTGCACTATTGTGAATGTTCGCACACAAACCAAATATTTCTTTAAAACACTTCCTCAGTTTCGAAATGTCTCGGCTGGATTCAGTTGTGACGTTCACAGACTGTTTTTATCAAATAAACTGCGAAGTATAAAAGTTG
>CAWUHI010000318.1:0-14186 GCA_963921925.1 Sphagnum tenellum | reverse complement strand
TTTGTTGGTGTGTGTAAAGAACTAAAATAAGTACGGATAGATTATCTTAAACAATCCTGATCGATGATTTCGGACTCTGGATCCAACGAAAACTGTGCGAAAGGACACTTCGCCACAAAAAAACGATTTTTAAAGGCACTTCTTTATTAATCTAACTTTTTCAGACCGAGAAATTAAAAAAATAATGCTTCAACGACATCTCTCTTTTGTCTATAGTTGGATGCCAGAAATGAATTACAAAATATTTCAGATTTTACTAGGTTCTCCAGGATCTATAAGGATCTACAAATGGTGTGGATGTTACGAAACACACATGCGCATCTTGCTCGTCTAGTATATCCTGATAGGCCGTGGTAGACTCTGGAGATCCTCTTAGACCCCTGTTAGATCCTACTTGACCCTGAAGACCCTACTAGACACTAGAATTAAATCTTTCTTATAATGCATAGAAATTTTGAATTATTTTGTAATTCATTCTCGGCATGAAGTTTTGTCTATCGCATATCATGCGATTGTAGTGCAAAAGGTTCTGATAGTAAAATGACTCAATGTTTTGGTTCAGGCGATTTGGAAAATATTCAAATATTAACCTAAAAAACTGCTTACTTGTATCAACTTGATCATTTTATTTTTTATGAAGATTGGAAAATATGAATGATCGGATCAGGGAAGTAATCTTAAATTCATTAACCAAATTATCTGGAGTCCTTAATCTGATCACTAATTGTGGAATGTATTAACTTTTGATAATAATCGAAAAAATATATATATCCTATACTCGAAGTACAAAGTCTATATTTGGTGCCGCTTTAACAGGAATAATACACGCATCGACAACCATATATACCGAGAAAAACGATCTTTTAGCCTTGACAGTTTATTTTTTTCTTTATAGAAAAAGTTGTTTTGCAATATTTAAACATCACTCTCTCTCTCTCTCAGAGGGGTTTAATTTTCTGCAATATAAATCTGATTGATACTCAAACTCACACTGTGTCACTCATCAATAGCTGCAACATAGCACTACTAAATCGATGCACAATTCAAATATTGCACTTTCAATTGATTCAGTAGTGTTATTCTGCATCTATTGGTGCTAGCACAGCTGGGTTCCATTCATCAATCAGATTTGAATCAATAAATTTTTGCATCTCGTATAATTACTGATTTTCGAGGGTGCAGTTCTTCATTAGTGCAAAATCTTTTTCTGTATAGAGAAAATAAAGATGTAAAAGCTTAAAATTGTCGTTTTGACATTCGTATAGGTAATTATTTATATTTTTTACATTCTTTTTTATAGCAACACCAAATATACACTTGGAAATTTGGGCACTAAAAGTATTTTTTTCGTCTATTCATCACAACTCAATATATTTGACTGTGGGTGATTCGATTACGAACTCGAAATAATTTCAGTAAGATCATTCACGTGATCCGATTGTACAAAAAATGTATTGATTGTTTTGTTCCAAAATCCACAGTGCAACATGTGATGATAAATTATGAGAAATACGCAAATGTAAGAAAAAATATATGTAATGTCTCAAATAGAGGTAGATTTTTTCGAATGGTTTTACAAGCATCAGAAGACGATTTCGGTATATTTTGTGTAGTTTCAAATACACTCTATATCATCGTGTACAGCGAAAATCATTTGAATATAAATATTCGACGCAGTGATTAAATTCAGAACGATCAAGCCAAATATGAGATTCGCCCAAGGGGGAGCGGGCGGATTTCTGTACTTCTGAAGTAAGAAGTCTGTCCGTTCCCCTTTAGATTCGCCCAACTAATGTCGAAAGATAAAAATATTGAAAATCTAAATTTCGGAAACCAAAAAGATACGTTTGGCGAACGGTAGAACTGTTGAAAATGAAAGCAAACGGAAGGAAAAACCTCCCTCACCCTCACCCACACTCTTACATTCCCTCCTACACCCTCATTTTTGTCTTTCGGCGTTATTCAGGTGAATGTACTAAACATTGGTTTTCAAAGTAAATTAAAAATCAGATTGAATCCTACTCGGTCGACTATGTTTTATTTATTTTATTCACAAGCTTAAATTATTGATTAAAGAATCTGCAAAAAATAATAAGATGCTTACACCCTCAATTCTAACTAGACTTTGTCTTAATGATATGTGGAAAATAGAGGTTCTCAAGGCCTACACCATGGCTACTTTAACTTTTGTCTCTCGCAAAATTTTAGCAAACAATCCTCATAAAATCTGTTTTGCAACCTTATCTCTGTCTATTTTCGTTATTTTCTCACAATGAAAACTTAGGTAAAAAATAAGAGCAAGATATAACACATGTCTGTGTATTCTGAGATGAATGCCTGTTAAATAGAAGATGACCTTAGACTCAGTCACTGTCGAAATCGTAATTAAAAAAGAAAGTGAAGATTTGTTAGTTACCACCAAGTTTTAAGTTAGTGGGCCAGTTAAGATTTCCAATTGTTAAATAAGCTTGTAGCAAAATAGAAAGTTATTAGATATGTTGATGTTTCAAAAAAAATAACAATGAATTGTCCTTGAGTTTTGATATATAAAGAAGAAATAGAAATCGATAACTCTATCTTTGATCGTTGAATAATATTCAGTAATATAAAACTAAATGTTTAGAGTTGTATAGTCTCCTTTTCTGGACACATTGAAATAATTTGCATGAGTACGCCAATGTTAGATAGAAATTAATTTTTTGTGGGTACAAATCTCGTTATCTTCCGTGTTCTTCGGGTAATAACAGCTTTAGTAAGACCGATCCTAGCCTTTTTTGAACTACAATTGAGTAGAAAAATCGAGTTGAAGTAATTCTCATTTCAGCAGAAGAATTTCAAAGTCTCAAGTGTTTGACGTTTTGTCTAGTCTTGCCAAATCTACTTCTAAATAGATCTGTGATAATTCAAGTTCAATAACAAAACGCTAGCTGTTACAAACGTATAGAGGACCGAAAATTTGGTGAAAACATTTTTTTTATTCCATTTCTGACACGTGTACATATGGCGTCCTCTTCATCCGGTTTATTATTATTGGCTCGAGCTATATAAGCAATGAATCGATTGACAACTTGAGCATTCGATCAATCGATCGTGCGTGAACTCGTTGAATAGTTTTCTCATCATTATGGCAAATATTAATGTTATTGAAGCTGTTCGTTCTTATATCAATAGAATGATTGAAGATTGTGGTCCAACTATAAAAGGACTTGTTATGGATAAAGAAACGGTTTTTAAAACTAATTATTGTTTGTTTTATTCATCAGATTGTTTATCTTCTAGGCTTCTATTGTCAGTATGGTTTATGCCCAATCAGAAATTCTTCAAAAAGAAGTCTTTCTTTTCGAACGTATTGATATTGCCGGTCAAAAATCCTTAAAACATCTCAGTGCAATTTGTTTCTTACGACCAACAGAAGAGAATATTCAATTATTAGTACGTGAATTACATGAACCAAAATATGGCAATTATTATATTTGTAAATTTAGTATTAAATTCCAAAACTGATCAATAAAGATTCTTTTATTTAGATTTTACAAATTTTGTTGAAATGAGTGATATCAAAAGTTTAGCTGAAGCAGATGAATTTGAATGTGTAAGAGTTGTACAAGAATTTTATGCTGATTATCTAGCTATAAATCAACATTTATATTCACTTAATATTCCAAATACTTATCAGGTAAAAGAGAATTCTGAATGATTAAATTTATTTTGATTTCTTAGAGAAATTATGAATGGAATGATAATATTCTTCGTCGAACTGTTCAAGGTCTTGTTTCATTATTACTTTCATTAAGGAAAAAAAGTGCAACAATTCGATATCAAAAATCATCAAATATGGCAAGAATACTTGCTGATAAACTCTCGGTAAGAAAATCTTCACAAAAATGAACGTTGTTTTATTTTCAAATTAATCTAGAGTACACTTAAACGTCAAGTGGATTTTGCAACATCAAATCCGAATGATATTAATCAAACGATTGTTTTAATTGTTGATAGACGTGAAGATGCTATTACTCCGTTATTGAATCAAGTTTGATTGAGTTTTTTTTTGTATTAGTAAAAAGAAAACGGAAGTTTGGATTTTGTAGTGGACGTATCAAGCAATGGTTCATGAGTTGATTGGTATTAAAAATAATCGTGTTAGTCTTAATGAAGTACCTGGTATTACGAAAGAACTTGAAGAAGTTGTGATGAATGCTGAATATGATGAATTTTATTCAAATGTAAAAAAAATTAATTGATAAAATCATTTTCTTTTCTATTATCTACGCCTTTTTTTAAATAGAATCTTTACAGTAATTTTGGTGAAATAGCAACAAATATTAAAGGATTAATGGAACATTTTCAAGAGAAACATAAAAGTCAATCAAAAATTGAATCAATTGGAGATATGAAGGTTTGAATTAAAGATAGTTGAGGCCGGACTTGTTAGCTTTAAGACTTGTAGAGCGAGCGAACAAGCAGTGCCACTAATCGTATGTGACAGAACGAGAAAAAGATGAGCCTTCGTGGGACTTGAATCACACACCTTCTCCTATCCGGAGCAGATGGCCTAAGTCAGTTAGATTAGAACAGACATCTAATCCTTGTTTCGCGTCGGAATACATCATCACTGACGCTAACAACATTCTTGATACTTCTAATGAAATCTTGCCTATCTGAATTTGATAGTCGCTCAGCAAATACGAGATTCATTGGCATCGGTGACTTACGAGGGAACCTTTTTAGGTAATAAAAATATTTTAAGATAACACTTCCTCATTAGATAGGCCCTATCAATGCTAGGCAAAGGCTAGAATGATTCGTCCTCTCGAGTTATATCCATTTTACTAGATTTTTGGTCTATAACAACTAACATTATGTCCACGAATAGGTGCTATGTGATCTCTCCGTAGACTAAATTTCAACATTCGATTTTCCACACATAGCTTGTTATAGGCCAAAAATCCAGTAACATGGCTATAACTCGAGAAGAAAGGCCTAAGGGAACGAATCATTCTAGCCTTAGCCTAGTCTCAATATGGCTTGTCAGATCTGTTCAATGGAGAATGCCCATACATAAAATCAGTTGAGTCCGGGTCCTATCCTACGGACTCTAGCATAAACATTAATAACGATTATTTTACTAAAAGGAATCACATTGTGGAAAATACTTCGAGATACTTTTCATACTCATTAGCCTCCCTTACGACTGTGACAGTTATTTTTATCTTGATATTTACATAAACTGCAATTCGAGTAGTAAAAGAAGGAAGAAGATACATATCAATTAGCAGCAGTATTGAAGAGAATATTATGTTATTTGTGTAAATATATTGATCAATAAGGAAAACTGACAGTGTGCCCTTGCCTCAAATAGAGATTAGTCTCGATCAATTAAAACAGATGATTTCATTAAATCATTATTACTACTATAAAAGCGAAATAAAAGAATGGTCTAAAATATTATTTGATAAATTTAGTTATGTATTAATAAAATTACTTTTATCGGAAGGATTGCAATCTACATGTTTTTATACTTCGACAGTGTACAATTACTCTCTCATGTGCATTGCTTGGTGATTCTGAGTACCAGTCGAAAATAAGTTACTTTTTGGGAGGAATAGATGATGTGGTCGTTTATAGGTTCCGTCTTACAGCTTGTCGAGAATTCAATTTTTAATTTTTGAAGAATCGATCTTTTCTACAAAAGAAGCTGTTCGAATAGTTTATCTCAACTTCCTACTATTTAGTATAAGCTTAGTCATTATACCTTCGTTTTTATTTTACAAAAGTTCTGTTTCTAAATCATACGAATTCTATTTTTATTAGACATTTATCGAAAATTATCCTCAATTCAAAAAACTTTCTGGTACTGTTTCTAAACATGTAACAATCGTCAGTGAATTATCACGTCTCGTGGGTCTATATCATTTACTCGAAGTAAGTGAAACAGAACAACATTTAGTATGTCAAGGTGATCATAACGAAGTTGTACAGGTATAAAAAGAATTTAAAAAAAAGGTCTTGTATTTATTTTTTCCATAAAAAGAAAATCAAACGTTTAATAAAAGATGATAAAATTCGTGACTTGGATATTCTTCGTCTTTTATCTCTATATGCATTACGTTATGAACGACATGCAAGTAATGAATTAAATACATTGAAATATGAAGCACAAAAACATCGACGATTACCTGATAAATATATTCAGGTATGATACATTTTAATATGAAATGAAATTCTCATTTTTTCCTACTGGATGACGGAAGTGAATTATGAAGTAATTCAAAATATATGAATTACAAAATAATCTAGTTTCTGATAAGACTTATCAGGGTCTATTAGAGTTTGCAGGACCTACAGCTCTACCAGGGACGACAGGATCTGGGCGGCCTACAGGGCCGACAGGTTCTGCAAGGACCACCAAAGTCTACAACGGGTGTGGATGTTACGAAACGCGCACTTCTCTTGCTCATTTGTTAGACCTCTGTAGACCGTGTTTGACCCTGATGGACACTTAGAACTTCTCATACATCATCTATAGATTATTAAAAATAGTGTATAGACTCTTACTTATCTTTATAGTTTCTTTGGATAACTCTTACCTAAAATATATGGAAGTTTTGAATTATTTTATAATCCAAAACCGTCATGGACTGTTTTTTTTTCTTTTGCTCTTAGTTTCTTCAAGCTGTACTTGAATATGGTGGTCAGAAATTTCGACAAGCAGATTTATTCAACACACAAACACCAATGGCTATAACAAGACAATTTATTCGAGGATTACGCGTACGAAGAAAATGTTTTTTTTAAGTTCAAGTTTTCATTTTTAATATTATTAGGGAGTCGACAATGTATATGCACAACATGTACCATTAATAAAAGATTTACTTGATCAATTATTACGTGGAAAACTAAAAGATACATCATATCCAAATGTCAATTCAAAAGATCAAATAAATCAACAAAATTCATTACAACAACAACAACAAGGGCAAATTATCAAGTAAACAAATTTTGTTTTTAAAACAAATTTCTTATTAAATTTTTTTTAGACCAAGTGAAATTATTGTTTATGTCATTGGTGGAATAACATATGAAGAATCATATCATATTGAAATGATGAATAAACAAAGTGCACGCATTTTACTTGGTGGTTCATACATACATAATTTTCCATCGTTTATAGATGAAGTACTCGATGGAGTACCTTCAGCTTTATCTGCTGCATCAAATGAACTACTGTCATCTAAACGTCGTTAATCATATTTTTATTCATTTTTCTTGCCTTTTTAATGTTGTAAAAAAATAAAATTCACAATAATAATTTAACAATTTGTACCGTGATCAAACAAACACATTCACAGATCCTCGCGGTCACTTTTCCAAATATGATTTTCTACTCGAATGAAAACAGGAAATGTATAGACAGCCTGGAAAAAATAAAGTTTAATGGTGACAAATAATTTAAATAAACCATTAAATATGCGCTTTTTGTTCATTTATTCATACTCACCAATGAAGTTCATCGTATTCATCAGAGTAACTTTATCAAATACTAATGACAATGATTTTTTCACACCACTGTATATGCTCGATACTAAGTTCAATGAAGGAATCAGCCACTGACTGTCATTTCTTTTTCAGTTCAAACTATCAAATAGATCATCTATGAGTTCTTTACAATATTTTTCACATCCACTCGTTTATCTGTCTTTAAGACTTGGTTTGAATACAAAGAAGCACAGATATACAATATTTTATTTGCGAAGTTGTTGAGATTTGAAGAAACTCCTGTTAGGAATGTACCGATAGGATTCTGGCGAACGACTTCATCATAGACGCTTATATACATTTAAATCTTTTTTTGTTAATATTGCTACTATTCGACATTTTTATGTTTCGACATTTTTATGTTTCGACATTTTTATTTTCGATATTTTTATTTTCGATATTTTTAGCTTTCGACATTTTAAGCTAAGACATTTGTAGGGGGAATCGAATTTGCAGTCATTAAACCAACCGTTTGATCATACAGGCTCTCGATCTCGGCAACAACCCAAGTCAAGTTTCTTTCTACCTCCTTTGCATGTGAACTTATCTTGTACACTATTGAACCGGTAACAATTAGTGGAATGCCAAACAGAAATACACTACTAATAGCACCAGCGGATATAATTCCAACCTTTCCCAGATTATTATTCCAATCTTCCTCCTTTTGAATGCAACGAAAAAAAGAGTATGGTCCCTCTTGGCAAGAGGCCTCGTTCCATTCATGATGATGTGTTTTCGAAATTGTTTCGGCCACTTTCTTCAACCGCCTAGGTATATCATGCGTCTCCAAATCGCGGTTCAGCTGTTCATTCGATGATGTCGAGCATCTTTCTTGAATACAAACAAAATTATTTAGACTCATGACTCGTGATATATTATGTTTTTGTTTTCCTCTTCTTTCTTTTCTACTTCCTTACCTAGCATCGTTTGCAATACAGCAACATCTTCAACAGTACGATGTTTCATTTTTGCTTGAATTTTTGCTTTGGTTTCATTTTCACAGGCAAGTATGTATTCAACTATTTGTTTTGCATAAACAAGATATTGCATATATTCCATCTAACTTTCTAAGGAAGAAAACAAAAAACAAGAAAAAAAGAAAACATTTTTATATATCGAGGTAGTAAATAGGCCAAAATGATTTTTGCCCACGTCGCATTCCCAAAAATTTATCGCATCTTTTGTTTTTAGCGCCTTTGAAGCTCTGTAAAATGAAAAATTCAATACCTTTGGCAAAGTACGGTAGAAAAAGCTTAAAATTGTTTTTTGTAGACGTAATCTTATGAGTCTATTACATATGTAGAAAATTTCAGGCATCTATCAGTTTTAGCTAACTTTTAGGATCATTTTTATTTTAAGGAAAACCGATGCAGTACCAAGAATAATCCGGGACAGGTAACCCATGGGATCTTCAACATCAGGCTACGCCCCCTCACCACCCCCTCTTGCTGGGTACCTGTCTCACCCTCAGTGATATTGGAAATCCCAAAAGGGGTTCTCCCTCAAAAGGTTCTACCCTCACCTTAAAATACATATATACGTCAGGATAACCATTTTCCAGACGTGCAGAATCTACCCGTATGAGGGAGCGCGCGTTTGGAGAAATTTTTTGGAAAAATACTGCATCTGGGAAAGTTTTTTGGAAATCATTGAATCTGAGGGAATTTTTCGGAAAGTTTTACGGTTTGGGGAATTTTTTCGTTTTTACGCCAGATTCTGCACCTCTGTCATTTTCTCCCATACTGGTCTGTTTTCGAAGAGATTGATTTTACCGGAAAATCCAATTCCTCATTATATGGAAGCGATGGACAGTGCACCAAAAAGATAACGATATTGTGACTCGGAAGGAACAGAATCCGTGATGGTGATGCAAGCCAACTGAAAACAAGACGCGTTGCGAGGAAGGAGATAGGGGAAATATACAACGATCGACACCAGATGAGAAGAATAACTATATTGAGACTCAGAAGGAGAAAAAACCTATTATGGTTGTGCAAGCCAACGAAAACAAGACGCATTGGGAGGAAGGAGAAAAGGTCATCATATCAACTGGTTCGAAATTTTTTATCTCGTTCTAGCGTAATAAAAAATACACCATTCGAAAGAGTGTGAAAAACTGAATACGGTGATCTAATTTTCCCGGAGACGTACTCCGATGTCCCCATCAATTTTATTTAAACGTTCCTTAGACGAAATAGCTGGGATCTATATCATTCTTTCTATTCTTCTCCCTGAATGATATATATTCTGTCGTTCTGTTTATATATATATAAACAGAACGAAAGAACATATATCATTCAGGGAGAAGAACAGAAAGAATGATATAGATCCCAGCTATTTCGTCGAAGAAGCGTTTTAAAAAAAAATTGCTGAGGACATCGGAGTACGTCTCCGGAAAATTTAGATCACCGTATTCCGTTTTTCACACTCTTTCGAATGGTGTACATTTTTATCACATTAACACGAGATAAAAAATTTCGAACCAGTTGATATGATATACAACGATCGACACCAGACGAGAAGAATAACTATATTGAGACTCAGAAGGAGAAAAAACCTATTATGGTTGGGCAAGCCAACGAAAACAAGACGCGTTGCGAGGAAGGAGATAAGGGAATATATACAACGATCGATGGCGGACGAGAAAGATAACGATACTGTCACTCAGAATAACAAAAATCCGTGATGGCTGTGCAAGCCAACGAAAACAAGACGCGTTGCGAGGAAGGAGATAAGGGAATATATACAACGATCGACGGCGGACGAGAAAGATAACGATACTGTCACTCAGAATAACAAAAATCCGTGATGGCTGTGCAAGCCAACGAAGACAAGACACGTTGCGAGGAAGGAGATAGGGGAATATATACAACGATCGAAACTAGGGTTCGTTCATTTGACTTAACTTAAAATTAAGTTAAGTTTTGTCACTTAACGCTTAATATTAAGTTATTAAGTTTTCCTAATGAACACTTAATACTTAAAATTAAGTGTTGACAGAAGGACTTGATACTTAAAATTAAGCGTTAAGTTTTAACTTAACGCTTAATTTTAAGTATTAAGCTTTTCGTTGATCAGTATGTATCGACTATTCCTAACTATTGTAACCATTTTGAGAGCTTGTATAGGTGTAATCTTTATAACTTTTTAGGCCTTATCTGTAGATGTTCTCTATAATTTTTGAATTCTATTTGGAAGTGACGTCAATAAAGTTTTGGGGCTACCTATAGATATGTGTGACAGTCTCATATTGAACATCTTTTGTATGTAATTTGCTAAGTTATAATTATAATAACTACTTCATATGTGGATCTGAAAGAGTTGTACGAATCGCCCTTTGATATGGCTCGAGACTTATAAAACGTTTATTATATTTAGTTCGATTAGTCTCTAAAATTAATTTACTTTAAATAATCAGATGTCGTCAGAATAACTATTGGAAGAATTCTGTGAATCAGATTTGATCTGTTCAAACAGATATTTTTATTACCTGATTTGGTCGTACGCTTTAGGTATGTAAGAGCCTCTTTTGTACGGATAAATCAGATCCACTTTATTCTCGCTATTTTTCATTAAAACAATAATATTTTGTAAAGTGGACTCGAAGTTTAGTTTAGCGAAGAAATTTGAGTCTTTCGTTAGCAAAACTAGTATTGGTGAATGTGAATCTTTTGAATTTTGTCGGGATTAGCGCAGGTTCAATTGATTAGTTCTCAGTGGTTCTGGACTTAATCTATGCTCTTTGTCATTATTTTTGCTTGTAAAACACTGCGGAAATCAGTCGGTTGCTGATATTTATGTGCTCGACTTTATCTATCGTTCTAATAACGTCATACTAAAACAGTCACTTTCTTAATAATAAATATTTTTAATGTGAATAGTTGTTAGTTTTTTAGCTACTTATTGACTGGACAGTTTATAATAAAACCCGAACCCTGTCAACTTATAGTAGAGGATGATTAGCGAGCAATGTGGATGTGCTGTTTGCCCAAGGTGCATTATTAAGGTGCGAAGCACCTATATTGAGATTGTCCTCGAGTTTTCTTTCTTTCTTTCTTTCAATCTAGATCTACGCATCGAAATCTCCTGTTTTGTGTCGCGATGATCTTGAGAACGGAAAGTCAGAAAATATTCATTGAAACGAGAGATGAAAATATCGACATTGAACCTATACCATCCGTTCTCCGATCTTCCCTAAGAGGTCTAGTTCGTTTACAAATAGCCGGCCGAAAAAGGAAAATTTGAATGTATCCACATTCAGTGGCGACGCCAGGGTTGGGCTGAGCCCACCCTGAAAACTTTTTAGGTTGGATATTTCTAATACAGTTTTCTGGCCATATAAACGAGGCTTAAAGGCAACATAAGCAGATATCGTCCGATCAGTCGATATTTAAATCTGGCAATGTCTAATGGCCTGCAGTTTCTAAATCACATGTTACTTGATGTGAAGTGTACCTCTGGGTACTATCTAAACCATGATAAATTCCAGAATAATGATTGCATCACAAGTTCTTCCAAGAAGAATAATTTTTGACATGAAGTTTAATGAAAGCTTGTATTCGGAAAACAATCAATGTGAGAGGTTCTACTGATTTGGTAGCTTTTTTGATGGAAGGGGAGTTCGAAAGAGCGATTTAAGAATACTAGGCATTCTTCAACGGTACGCGTAAAAATAGGAGTATAATTTTATGTTGTTTCATAACTTATGTTCTCTCATAATATAGACAGTATCGAACAATATCTCATATTTTGCAATGGTCAAATGCGCAGAAGAACATTTAAATCTTTCTCAAGTCGAAACTTACGGGTAGTTCCGGCTGTAAAACACCCAAAGTGAGTGTAGCATGGAAGCAGTATTCCGCACTGGATGTCTGAGAAATTTTCCTGTCAGTTCCGGTCAACTTCCTGTCCTTTTCCGCTGTAAATCACCGGAAAAATCCGGAGATATCTATTCTGGAATACTGCTCCGATGTTCGGTTGATTTCCAATGCTTTCATGCAGGTTTCAGTGCATTTCTCACATCTTTCTGGCTGTTCCCAGTGGAATTCACTCATTTCCGGAGGCTGAAATCATGATCCGGGTTGATCATACATGTCCGAGTTCAATTCATGTTAATTATCTATTCATCATTAAATCATCAGAGTTATTAACTATAATTGTTAGTATTTTAGAAAAACATACATCGTAAAGATAACTCCAAGAAAGTTAAAATTGAGTCCGAAAATAGAAGTTTTTTTTGCTACGATTGACTTCTGTACTCTAGTGCTTGAAAATATTGTTATTTTTAACTAATTTGGTGCAGAATAGCAAAATTTCTTGAAACTTCATAAATTCTACTGAATAGAAAACTTAGAATCTTCTGAATTTCCCATAAAAAAGCTCGATTGTGGAGTTCAGTGGAAAAAGCAGCTCGCTCTTCTAATAGCCACAACACTTTATACGCCTGTCGATACTGAATAGGAATTTTCGTCAAATTTTCGGAGGAAGATAGATCAGCGCAGGAGGAAGAGGCATGATTTCGTTTTACATAGACCGTAAAATTATAAAATTCTTGGGTAGGCTCAGTCCACCCCGGCAGAAAATCCTGGCGCCACCACTACACCCAGGTCGAACATGCACGATCGTAAACGACCGTTTACGGGGAAAAACAGATATATACAGAGATCGGCGCGGCTTCCGTATACGACGCGTGTACACTGAGTGATACGGTGGAAACGGATTCCGTATACGGAGATCGTACAAAAGTGCTAATTGATTAAAAGGGAAACGTCTGTGCTCCGTATACGGAGCTATACGACTTCCGTATACGGTCGTATAGCGCTGTGCGCGATCGCATACGGTCGTACACGGTTGTCGCAACTGTACAATTTAATAAACAGTAAGTATTTTATTGTATTTTATTTTATTTTATTTATTTTAGGTGTTCTTGATGGATTGAATCAAGAAGCAGTGAGTATTTTAATTTAATTTAATTTATTTTATTTTAGGCTGTCTTGATGGATTGAACCTAGAAACAGTGAGTGTTTTTATTTTATTTATTTACTTTAGATCATCTGGATGAATTATATCAATGAACTGTGAGTATTTTTATTTGATTTCATTGATTTTAGTTGTCTCGATTCAACAGTTCGACCAACAGTGAGTATTTTTATTTTATTTTATTTTAGATCATCGTGATAGATTAAATTAAAGCGAGGGACAGTAAGTATTTTAATCTATTTTATTTTATTTTATTTATTTTAGGTCGTCCCGATGAATTGTATCAAGAAACAGTAAATATTTGAATTTTTTTATTGATTTTAGGTCATTTCGAGTCAACAGTTCAACGAACAGTGAGTATTTTTTTAAATTTATTTAATTTAGTTTTTTTCTTTTAGATCGATTTGTTTTTGTGGATGAATTTGATCGTATGGAAGGGGTATTGAGAGAGGCAGAGTCAGAGATAGAACCGGTCTCGTGGCCGGTCTGGTAAAATGGCTTGTGGTTCCACTAAGGCAAAAAGTCATGATCTGTGTACCAGTGGTTTTCTGTATACGCTCACTT
This sequence comes from Sphagnum tenellum, assembly GCA_963921925.1. Lineage (NCBI taxonomy): Eukaryota > Viridiplantae > Streptophyta > Sphagnopsida > Sphagnales > Sphagnaceae > Sphagnum > Sphagnum tenellum. The sequence goes on along the minus strand of CAWUHI010000318.1, from coordinate 107 downwards.
ACGACCGTATATGGGAAAAATATGATCGCTTATACGGTTTCCGTATTTTGTCGTATACGGTCACGGACATATACGATCGTAATACGATCACATGTTTTATGGCGAAA